>CAWUFW010020344.1:0-154528 GCA_963921515.1 Calotriton arnoldi | reverse complement strand
TCCTCGGACGACCCCTCTTCTTGGGGGGCCCTCAAGTGCAGGCTGCTGCGGTGCAGGGGACTCTCCGCCAGAGTCCTCCTCCCTCCCTGTGGCAGTTGCAGTTTGTTCGGTACCAGATGTTGTTGGCACACAGGGAGGTGTGGACTGGTTGCTGTTCATCTGGCGGAGGCATTGTAAAATGTCCCTGTGCACCGCCGTCATCTCATGTAGTACATCCCACTTGGACTCCACGCGGGTCATGTGGGAGTCCACACGTGACATGTGGGAGTCCACACGTGACATGTGTGACTCCACTTGGGACATGTGGGAGTCCAAGCGGGCATGATGGGCAGCCTGCTGCTGTTTGATGTCTCTGAGGAGCCCCACTACCTGGCTGAGCTCTCCGGTGCTGGACTGGTACGCATCAGCTATGCGTACCAGTTGTGGGTCTTCATGCACACCAGCAACGTCTGCAAGCAGCGACCTCTGTCTCCCACCCCTCCCACCACCCCTGCTGACATGTGCAGTGTGTGCAGTTGCACGCACAGATAACCCTGGTCCACCTTGGGGGTTGGTGGTGGTGGTGGTGTCCATGGCCCCAGGTTGGTCCAGGGTCACTGCGCTGGTGTTGTTCCTTATTCTGTCCATGTCGGCAGGGATGGTATTCGTGGTGACAGTCGTTGGAGGGGTGGGTGCAGGGGGTGCAGCTGGTGGACCTGCTGGTGCTGCAGCTGGTGGTCCTGCTGGTGCAGCATGTTGACTTGCACCGGATGTGCCAGGTTGTTCATCGTCCGAGGAGGACAGAGGCTGTACGACGCCAGTGAGCTCGGCATCCTCTTGAGCCTGGGACTGGGACTCCTCAGCGTCTGCTGCTGTGTCCCTATCATCACCTGTTTTTGGGAGACACAAACAATGTATGTCATGTTTCTGCAGGCATCAGTGGTTGACACACCTGACAGTTGTGACTGTGCCTCGGGTGCGGGCCTGTACATTGTATTGTCCTAAGTCGTCACAGTCAGGGGTTGATATTGGTGTGGCACATTGTCCTGCATTATTTGGGCATTTCTATGTATTCTCTGGGGTGTGAACATGGTCTGCATTGATTGTGTTTGGTTGACAGCCAGACCTCCTTCCCACCCACCCACCCACCCAGTCAGTTATCCCACCATGGAACGTGCTTGCATTGCAGGGAGTGGAAGTTGTCTCTCAGGATGTCAGTCAGTGGTGTCCTGCTGTTTGTTGGTGCACAGTTGGCAGCAGGGCCTTGTGCTCCCCACAGCAGTAGCCAGTGTCAGCCATCTTGTGAGTCCTTCTCCACTCCCTGTGATGTGAGCATGGTTCAGGGTGGTGTTGATGGGCCAGTTGTGAGGCTGAGCAATGTCTGTGACTACGACTCCCATCATGCTATTGCCTCCACCCCCTTCCCAGCATGCCCATGCTTCCTTCCTTTTGACTCTGCTTCCCTGTGGGGTGGGGTGGCTGTGCTGACAGGATGGCTGGGAGTGTTGTCCTGGCAGTTGTTTGGCTAAGAGTCCCAAGAGTGTCCCTGTGCTTCACACAACATAAGCCAGGGTGGTGGTGCTTTGTGGGATCTTGTGTTAGGATGGAGGGCATTGCATTCTACCAGGTGGGTACTGTGGAGTTTGTGTTGGGGGGGTGTGAGGGGAGGTGCTGGTGACTATGGTCAGTGCTGCAAGTCCCCCTTCCCACCCAGCCAGCCAGATATCCCACCATGGAACGTGCTTGCATTGCAGGGAGTGTAAGTTGTCTCTCAGGATGTCAGTCAGTGGTGTCCTGCTGTTTGTTGGTGCACAGTTGGCAGCAGGGCCTTGTGCTCCCCACAGCAGTAGCCAGTGTCAGCCATCTTGTGAGTCCTTCTCCACTCCCTGTGATGTGAGCATGGTTCAGGGTGGTGTTGATGGGCCAGTTGTGAGGCTGAGCAATGTCTGTGACTACGACTCCCATCATGCTATTGCCTCCACCCCCTTCCCAGCATGCCCATGCTTCCTTCCTTTTGACTCTGCTTCCCTGTGGGGTGGGCTGGCTGTGCTGACAGGATGGCTGGGAGTGTTGTCCTGGCAGTTGTTTGGCTAAGAGTCCCAAGAGTGTCCCTGTGCTTCACACAACATAAGCCAGGGTGGTGGTGCTTTGTGGGATCTTGTGTTAGGATGGAGGGCATTGCATTCTACCAGGTGGGTACTGTGGAGTTTGTGTTGGGGGGGTGTGAGGGGAGGTGCTGGTGACTATGGTCAGTGCTGCAAGTCCCCCTTCCCACCCAACCAGCCAGATATCCCACCATGGAACGTGCTTGCATTGCAGGGAGTGTAAGTTGTCTCTCAGGATGTCAGTCAGTGGTGTCCTGCTGTTTGTTGGTGCACAGTTGGCAGCAGGGCCTTGTGCTCCCCACAGCAGTAGCCAGTGTCAGCCATCTTGTGAGTCCTTCTCCACTCCCTGTGATGTGAGCATGGTTCAGGTGGTGTTGATGGGCCAGTTGTGAGGCTGAGCAATGTCTGTGACTACGACTCCCATCATGCTATTGCCTCCAACCCCCTTCCCAGCATGCCCATGCTTCCTTCCTTTTGACTCTGCTTCCCTGTGGGGTGGGCTGGCTGTGCTGACAGGATGGCTGGGAGTGTTGTCCTGGCAGTTGTTTGGCTAAGAGTCCCAAGAGTGTCCCTGTGCTTCACACAACATAAGCCAGGCTGGTGGTGCTTTGTGGGATCTTGTGTTAGGATGGAGGGCATTGCATTCTACCAGGTGGGTACTGTGGAGTTTGTGTTGGGGGGTGTGAGGGGAGGTGCTGGTGACTATGGTCAGTGCTGCAAGTCCCCCTTCCCACCCAGCCAGCCAGATATCCCACCATGGAACGTGCTTGCATTGCAGGGAGTGTAAGTTGTCTCTCAGGATGTCAGTCAGTGGTGTCCTGCTGTTTGTTGGTGCACAGTTGGCAGCAGGGCCTTGTGCTCCCCACAGCAGTAGCCAGTGTCAGCCATCTTGTGAGTCCTTCTCCACTCCCTGTGATGTGCGCATGGTTCAGGGTGGGGTTGATGGGACAGTTGTGGGGGGCAATATGTGTGACTGCGACTCCCATGATGCTATTGGCTACACTGACTTGGCCAGCATACACAGAATTCCTTCCTTTGAGTGGTCTTCACTGTGTGTTGGTGTTGTTGTGGTGGCTACATGTGTGGATGTGTGTGTTAGTTCTATTTGTGCCACTGCCTAGCTGTAGTTGTGGTTGTGTTTGTACATGTGTTGGCACAGTTGGATGTGACTTTTTTGATGGCATGTGTTGGGTTTATCTGACTGACATACACATTTTGGGATGATTCTGTTCTAGTTGCTGTGTAATTGCTATGAGTGCATGGTTTGACTCTCCCCTTGACAGTGATGTGTGTGTGTTTTGTGGCAGTATATTGTGTACATTTGTTGTGTACTCACCAGGCTCTGGGATGTCCTCTAGTCCATATATGCTCACTGGCGGTAGGATGGCCCGCACCTTCTCCTCCCAGGGCCTGAGGTATATTGGCTTGGCAGGAGGGCCACTGCCGGTGTGTTGGCTGTTGATGTAATCTTGCTTCAGCAGCTTCCGTACCCTCCTGCGCACGTCATACCACCTGTTCTGGATGTCGGTCTTTGTGCGCCGACATGGTGATTGTGCGTTCACCCTGTTGATGATCCTCTCCCACATCTTGGTTTTCTGCGACATGGGGGTCTGTTGGACCAATGTGCCAAACAGCTGTGGCTCTACCCTGAGGATCTCGTCTACCAGGACTTCCAATTCACAATCTAGGAACTTGTGATTCTTCTTGGGGGCATGGTGATGGGTGGTGATGGTGGGTGATGTGTGTGTTGGTGTGCAGGTGAGGGTGTGTGGGTGTGTGTTGTGCTGGGTGTATGTGAGGTAGGTATTTGTTGGTGTGCTGCTGGTGTGTGGCTTGTGTGAGGGATGAGCTGTGGGTGTGTGGTTGCTTTCTCTTGGGTGCTGGCAGTGGAATGGCATTTGCAAAGGCTCATGGTAGTGATTTGTGTCCTTTATATAGGTGGAGTTGTGGGTGTGTCTTTGTTCTCTGTCCCCACCCCCCAGTATTTATTGGCTTGGTAATTGCTTGTTTGGCCTTTTTTGGTTGATTTTTCCTTTGTGCTGTTTGTGTATGTTGGAAACGTTCTTGTGACCGAGTCGGACCCTGCATTGGTCTCGTACGGTGTTTTCCGCTTCGCTCACGCTGTGTTTGTGCAGTTTTGTATGCTGCGTACGCGTCGGTCGCGGTGTATTGTATTGCTTCGGCTCGGTTTTGTATGCGTGTCGGTCGTACGGCTTGTCCTCCGTCCGACTCGGTCGTGTTTTTCGCGCCTTGTATCGTACTTTGCGGGTTGGAGTTGGCGGGTACGATTCGGTCGGATTTGTTCCGGGTGCGTGTCGGTCGGTTGGATTCGCGTGTTTTTCCGGCCGGATTGCTATTTTCCGAGCGGTTCGGTCGGGTCGGCTTGGTTTCCTGACGTGTCGGTCGGATTTATCGCGGCTTGCATCGTACTTGGCGTGGTCGGGCGCCACTGGTACGTGTCGGTCGGTATTTTTTCCGGATCCGAGTCGGTCGGTGCTTTTTCCGGCCCGAATCGGAATCGACCCCTCTGTGTCTCAACATTCCGAGGCACATTATGACTACAACATTCTATTCGGCACAGAGCACAGGCACTGGGCTGAGCAGGGTGTGTTGAAATACATTACATTACAAATGCAGGATACTACAGACTCCTAGTGCAAATCACAGTTTGGAATACTGGCTGCATCATTACTGTTGCTTCACACTTACTTCCGGTACAAAATACTATGCCTAGACAAAGTTTTCAACTTTTCACGCATTCGATATGTGCTGTTAAGTGCAGGACATAAGCAATGTTTAAAACAGGTAGGAGACATTTCTCCAACATAGCACATGCCTCACAGAAGCATTTTTTTCTTTTTTTTTTTAGCACAAAGCATTTTCTACAATTGTTAATAGAGAGAGATTTGCATTAAAATAATGAGTGGCAACATGGGAACACCCATATACCACCCCTTGGGACACCCACTTGATGCAAAGTAGCAGAAAGCTCTATTTGCTTTACAAGCACATTTCTACTTTGCACTGATTTGTGTCATGGTTTGTGACTTTGCACCGGCACAAAGAGTTGCTAAATCTGCTCCCGAGTGTTTAGGTTGCAAAGTGATAAATCCTGTCTCTGGGACTGCAGCAGTCACCTTGGCCAACCATACCACATTTCTTCAATAAGCACAATTCTTCCTTTCACAAGTTGTGTTCTTCGAGTTATATTCAGTCTCTGTCATGCGACCCTGCAGCATTACCCCAGTTTTTATACAATATGTGTTCCCTAGGGTTGTCTGTAGTCACTCTATAGCTTTAATGTACAACATTTAGAGCCTTCACATGATAGTGAGGGGAGTAGGAAAGGGTCTAATGCATATGGAAATAGGTGCGACTAGATTCTTGAAAGAGATTGGAATTTCGAGCTATCCCTGCAGTGACGTAGAAAGAGTGCTATAGGCCTTAATGAAAGACAGGAATATGTGTCCCCTGGTTGTATAGTAGAGGGCAGCGATAATTGGGTATAGCAGGTCCCTAAGGATCCTCAGCCCCAGCAGTACCACACCTGCTTCAGCACTGACAGAGACACCCTTGCATTCAGTCAGAGTCTTACTGCTTTTTAGGGATCATCTCTTCGTCCCTCTTTTCCTGCTCTTTGGTCTTCTTTATAGGAGACACTGAGGCTTCTGTCACATAACGTGCTTTGCGTGTGGTGAATACCTCTGTTAGGTGAATTGGTGAGTTAAAGGCGCCGTTATATATTTACTGTAGCTGTTACCAGACCACTGCGCTTCTGTCCTCACCAATCATTTTGACTAAATATTCTAGGGCAGATTTACAAGAAGCTAACACAGCCCGGTGCCGCAAGTTATTTTGCTGTGCTGCGTTAGTTTCGAAGCACAGGGATGCGACATACTGCCAGCGCAGGCACCCTTGCACCATGGTGCAAGGATGCCTGCGTCGTGGGGAGATTGTTTTTGTGCAGGAAGGGCACCTTCCTGCACAAAAACAATCAATTGAGAGATTTACTCTTCCAATGCGTGCTGTAGAATGTAGCACACATTGAAAGAGGAAAAATGAGGAGAAATGAAAACATTTCTCCTTGTTGCACCTTGCTATGCCACCCTTAGGGTGCCGTAGACGTTCTGACGCATTTCCAGATTTCACGATTGCTTGTAAATCTGGAAATGCATCAGTGGACTTGGGTGTTGCTTGGGAACACCCACAGCAACACCCATGTCATGCCCCTAACACGCAAAGTGTTGCGTGAAAAGGGGCGATATTTACAAGCACAGGTAAAGTCACGCAGGGTGGCTTTACCTGTGCTTGTAAATATCACTCAGCAGGTTGTGCCGCCGGTGAGTCACGCAACGTGATGCACCGGTGGCGCAAGGGGCTTTTAAATCTGCCACTCAATCTTTGTTTCTTAGCATCTAGCCAAATAGATCTCATCTCTGCCAGAATGTGTAATGTCCTTGGTTTCAAGGAGCTGGTAGATGCCAGTTTCAGCCACTCATAGCAGTCAGGCTCATGTGACCATTTTGACTGTATATTCAGTGGCATATGTGATCCTCCCTCCTCTGGCCAAAGGAGGTCCACCTGAAGCATGGCTGCTCTCAAGGCAGAGATAAAAGGGGGTTTCTGTTCTCATTCTATTACCATGAACGCCTTACTTTGAGGAATTCCTGAAATCACACCATTATGCTATGTTACGAAATGTCATCTCCGTTTGTAGAAATATCCTATTGTGGGCGCACAGGAGGAACGTGAACGAGCAGAATGCAAGCTGCTGTATTTCTGTAGTTTATGCATTCTTTAGCAAGACATGTGCTCTCCTGTCACAACATAAAGCTGCTTTTTGTGTTCAAATATAGCACTAAATGCTAGATTTGCAGTTCACGTAATTTTTCAATTTTTTTCAAATTTACACAAAATTAAATTATGCAAATTTCGTAGACCCTGACTCTGTACTTATGAATTTCTTCATGTAGTGAGGATGGTTTCAAAGAAAAGAGACATGTTAGCAATATCATAAATGTTTAAACTGATTGGAAAAATAGAAGTGCAGGTACTCCTTGTCCCAGAGTACCTGTATGCTACTGAGAAGGGCTGATAGTCTCCCAATAAAAGCATTGTAGCAGTGCTGAGAAGTGCCAGTGATATCGCTTTAAAATTAAAGAAGCACAGGTACTAAGGAGCTCATTTATGAGCAAATGATGCAGTGCAGAACAAGAAGTAAACTTGCTGAGCTGCACTGCTTGACAAGCAGAGGACAAGAATGCGCCATATTTAACTCAATACGCCTCATTCTTGTCCTTTCCCTTGCGCTTGTGCCTTTTTGGCAGCCTAGCGCCAACACAGGCACCCAAACGCAGGCACCCATGGTTCCTGTGTTGCATGCAGGATTTTTTTGTGCAGGAAGGGGCAATTCCTACACAAAAGCATTACTGGGAAGCATACTGTAGCACACATAGAAAGAGGAAGGAACGAGGAGAAATTGAGATGTTTCTCCTCGTAATGCCTCCCTTGGTAGGTGTAAGATTTTGGCGCATTTTCAGGCGCATTCCCAGGTTTCAAGATGTTGTAAATCTGAGGATGTGCCCAAATCCATGGAAGTTGCGTGGGAACACCCATGGAACGCCTAGCCGGGGCAGAGAAATGCATCGATTAACACTGTGTTGCTTTACTCTAGATTTTTAAGCCACTCAGAGCCAAGCAAACTGACTTTGCATGGCTTTAAAAATCTGACTTAGAGGTTTGCGTCACGCATGTACCACGTTACATGGTGCAAACATGATGCAACCCTCTCATAAATAAGCCCAAGTAGCTGATAGGACCTACCCATTGAAGGCACTTGTTCTACTATTACTCCTCCTCCTCGTAGTCCTCTGGTCTTCTACGCAGGTATTGTGGTTTTGCTGCTCTTGTAGTGGATTAATGTCTCATTCTATGATTGTTTATAAAAGTACACTTCTGCCACCTAGTGGCACTTTGAGATACTGAGGAGAGAAATAGTAGCGAGGTCCTCTGAAAGCAGCAGCGAAAGAGCTAAACGCACTGGGGACCTGTATTCATACAGAACACAAAACTATTTTCTAAAAAGTGAATGGTGGGGGGCGTGGTTTAGCGCGCAACCAAGATGGCCGTGTGTTTCTAAGCTCCGTCGGACCTCCGGTGCGGACGCTTCTTCAAACATGCTATTAGTGTGATTTTTGTTCACCGTATAGCAGAAATCGGCGGCGGAACAGCTGGAGAGCCTTGGGGACGATTTGCAAGCGTTCAGTTCTGCTCCTTCTGCGAGTTTCTCCATGACGCTTTTCCCCTCATACCGGAGCACTAAAATGGCGCCCATTATGGCATTTTGCTGATACACGGTCCGTGTACATTAATTACTTGGGCTCCTGATTGGTCTCTGTGTGCACTCCCTTTACTGATTGAGGTATGGTGTTGCTATTTTTCCTACCTCTTCATGTTATGTGCTGAAGTTTTGAGAAGGTATTATTATTATTTTTTATTTTTTTTTGCTGCGATAGCCTTGTTACAAGATTGCGGCTGCTGACAGGATTTATTGGATCTTTTGAAGTCTACTTGACAGCTTCATTACACAGTTGAGTGTGCCTCGGTGGGACTAAATTATCTCTTCTGCCATCTTTTGTCTGCCACTTCAAGTCTTTGGCGTTTATTCTGCTTATTACCGGTTGTACAAAATTTACTTCATTTCCTGCAGCTGGATGGTATCTGATATTTTTAAAGTGTCATATGCCTGTTGACGTACTTTCCCAGCGAGTTTCTACTTTTTTGAAATATCCTTCTCTGTGTGTGACGCCTGCAGTATGCCTGAAGGTGGTTTCATCACTCAGGCATTACTACTCCGTTTCCCACTATATCTTTTATTGTTCTCTGTGCTCAATACGCTACAACTACGCTTTTTTCAGTCAGTTGTTGTACCCATTATACTTGTTTCCAATGGCTGAGGGCATAGGTATCCCCTCCAAGGACAGAGATTCCAAAGGTCATCTGAAAAGGTCCAAACTAAGGTCTCCCACCCCGGAATCTCCACCTAAGAGTAGTCTGGACTCCGCTTCGACTCTAGACACGATCCTGCTTAAACTCAATTCAGTTCATGACATAGCACAGAGTACTAAAACGAACACAGATTTACTTCAAATTGAGGTAACGGCAATTGTTAATGATCTCAAAAACCTCTCATTACGTGTCTCCAATGCAGAAACTCGAATAAGTACTGTTGAGGATTTTACCAACAAACAAGCTAAACATGCTCATGGTTTAGAACGCTCTTTGGCTTCCTTGAGGCGAGACCTAACTGAGCAAGAAGACAGAAATCGTAAAAGTAACCTTCGTATTTTTGGTCTACCGGAGGACTGTGAAAAATCTGCTTCTTCTGTGCTGGATTTTCTACTTACCTGGATCCCTACAGTTCTGAATATTTCCTTTCACAAGGACTTTGAAATAGAACGTGCTCATAGAGTTCCCACTTTTAAGCCTAAGTTTCTATCTTCTCCAAGACTGGTGATTTTTAAACCTCTGCGCCATCAACACACTGAGCAAATCCTGACCCAAATAAGGAAAATTAAAACCCTACAATGGGAAGGACACAGAATATCAATGTCGCAGGACTTTGCCAGAGACACTGTCGTTCTTCGTAAAGGTTTCTTAAATCTACGTAAAAGGCTCATAGATGTGCATATTCCCTTTTCCTTTGCAGGTCCTTCACGATTTAGAATAACTTTCAGAGGGCGCTCACAGATTTTTTATGAACCCTCAGAACTTTCTACTTTTCTGGATAATCATTCTGAATCACAGATGGACTCCGAGTCTCTTCCTGGCACCTCCCATCCTTAACGTCTTTCTCTGCCTGATACGTTGGTTCCTTGCTCTCTATGCCTTACCACTAGTATGTGGTTAATATTGTTCCTCTGGTTTCTTGTTGTATGCTAACTATATAATGTCAAGGTTATTAGCTTTATGTTGATTATTCTTATTTCACTAACTTTTTCCTTTACAGGTTTTACGGTCTATCATATTATTATGATGGACTCTTCAGAATTTCCATTCAATATGTTGGTTCTACTTTGGTGCTATCCTGTTATTTATCCGTTGTACATGTGTCTCTCTTTTTCTTTCTTTTCTCCTCTTATGTCTCTGACTTTTTCCATCCTCAATTCTGGTCTCTCTTTTCCTACTTTCAATATTCTTTTTCTTTCTTGGCTTGTTTTCCATACTCATGCTCTTTCTCGGCATATCTCACTTTTTACTTCTCTTATTCCTCCTCTCTCCCTATAATCTTTTGCTGGTGATAATTTTTTTATGTGTGCTTACTATTTATTTCTATTTTTCTTCACTCTGGTCCTTCTTATACATATATACGTTTTGTATGTATACTTCTTTATGCATTGTCTTTATTTCCTGTCTCCATTGCTTTCATTTTTTATGTCTTCACGTCATGAATTACATTCTATATTATTGTCTATATATTCTAGTACTGATCTCATGAGGTTTTCCATTCTGGTATGTTTGTCTCGCTCTTGTTTTCAGATTTATAAGGCTTCTTATTGCTATTTATATTACCTCGACTTGCCATTTCTTGCATTATTTATTAGTATTTACTATACCTTAGGCTGTTACTTACAATACTTACTTGCTGACCAAAAACCAGCTGGACTATTCCTAGTTGAAACCTGGCTTAACGATACGTCCGCTCCGGATATTCTGGACGCTACACCCGAAGGCTATGTGATTCTTAGGGTGGATAGGTCTGGCCAGAGGGGGGGGGGGGGCTCTTGCTGTGATTTTCAGGAGAGTACTTCAGCTTAAACTGGAGAAACTCCCGCTCTCTAGCTGCGAAGCAGCTTTTTTTAGCCTGACTATCACTAGCTCTAGATCTGTTTCTGGGCTCCTTATCTATAGACCTTCTGGCCCGGGGAGAACCTTTATTGATGAGCTTTTGGAAACACTACCCCAATATGCCCTCCCCTACTCTAACTTTCTCCTATTGGGGTATTTTAATCTGCATTTAGAAAATAAAGGCTGTAAAGAATCGGCTGAGTTTCTATTAGGACTTCAGGCATTGGGCCTTAATCAATTGGTCCACACTTCCACACATAATAGAGGAATCACTGACAGAATACCGAGGAGCTAAATATCGACCTACAAAAATATCGGTGACAAAATATCGACTACCAGAATATCGAATTCCTATCTACAAACAGGTAAGTACAAAAATATCGAATCCAAAATATCGTTGTAAATAATATAGTTTGCTAAAATCTCGACTTTTTTAAATGTCTTAAAAGTAATGTAAAATTAATGAAATAATAAATATAATTAAGTAAAACTTACTTAAAAATACTTAAATACCCTTAAAATTAATAAATAATAAATGTAAGTTAATACAAAAATAAACATGCATTTAATTTTTTTATTACATATATATTAACTTAATATTTTAAAAAATCAATATTTTTAATAATTAAATGTTAAAAACATAATTTTAAATATAATTACATATATATATATAAACCTATAATATAAATATAAAAATAAATTATATATAATAAATTAAAACATTAAAATTATTATTTATTTTTTTAAATTATATTTGACACTATATTAAATATAACAATACTGAAAAGATTGCATATCGTAAAAGATAAAATTACTATTCCCACTCCAGTGAGTGCAACAGTAGGGAAAGCATTGTATAGCGGGAGGGTAAAAATTACTATTCCCACTCCAGTGAGTGCAACAGTAGGGAAAGCGTTGTATAGCGGGAGGGTAAAAATTACTATTCCCACTCCAGTGAGTGCAACAGTAGGAAAGCGTTGGATAGCGGGAGGGTAAAAATTACTATTCCCACTCCAGTGAGTGCAACAGTAGGGAAAGCGTTGGACAGCGTAGGGGAATAATTTAATATACCCACTCCTGCAATATAATTAAAATTAATTAACAATTAATAATTTAAAAAAATTAATTTACCTCCCACCATTTTCCCCTATAAACATTACCACAATATTGTAACATATTAATAAATTAACATAATTAATTACCAATTCATTAATTAACTAATTACAATTAACAATATAATTAATAACAATCAAATCTAAATTAATTAACACAATTAACACTATAAAATAACTTTAAAAAATTATAAAATAACAAATAATAAAAAATACATAAAAATAAAGTACTTCCTACCCTACTCCCTATCAACCCTCAACCCACTGATAAAAAAGTACACAATTAACATATTTGCAAATTAATTGTTAATAATGAATATCTAATTAATTACTAATTAATAAAAAAATACACAATTAACATAATTACCAATTAATTATTAATTGTTATTAATCAATTTATAATTAATTAGTAATACATTGATTAACGTACTTAACAATATAAATTATTAAATATTAAATTATTAAGTGCTAAGATAATAAATTAATTAATTTCAATTAAATTACTTCCCACCCTATTCCCCTATAAACCCACAACCCGCTACAGACTTAAATTACGCACAAAATATTAAACATATAGTTAATTAATTCCAAATAATGCTAAAAATATATATTATAATTAAATTACTTCCCACCCTATTCCCTATAAACCCACAACCCGCTACGGAATTAAATTACACAAAAATTAATTAACATAAAATTCCTTACTTTTACAAAATTCTAACATACATGACAAAAATAATACATACTTTTAACACATATACTAACACTTAAAACACAAAAAAAAATCGATATTACTAACTTCGATATTTTGGAAATCGATATTTCTTACCTGCATTTCGATATTCTGCACCACTATATTTTTGCAATTCGATATTCTGTCCATTCTATATAAAAACTCGATATTCTGACCTAGTCGATATTTTTTTCGATATTGTGACTAGTTACCATAATAGAGGCCATGCGTTAGATAATATTTTTACAAATTGCACAGAGATAGTTGCTGCACCGCCGGTCCCTGTAGCTTGGTCTGACCATTACCTACTTCCTTTTAGTATATTGACTCGGGTCAGGCCCTCCACTCGCAGGGTAGGGGCTCCAAACCTATGTTGGTCCGGGAGATGGGCCGCATTAACCCAGGATGCCTTTGAAGAAGCACTGGCTGGTTGTCCTCCTGAATTAGGGGACAGTATCCAGATAGCTGATAACTCAATATCAAGTTGGATGACGGAGGCTGTGGATTCCCTGATACCGCTGAAACAATGTAAAAGTGGGCGTGTATCCGCCTCTGCGAAATGGTTTTCAGGCGAACTGGCGCAAATGAAATCCAGCTGTAAGCGTCTTGAATGCCAGTGGAGGAAGAGCTATTGGGATGTAAACAGACAGAAGTATTTAGAGGCTCTGAAGCTCTACCATCGTCATATCAGGAGAGTGCAGAGGGAATACTATGCAGGGCAAATTAAGCTAGCTAAAAATTCCACTAAGACCATTTTTCAGGTAGTGAAACAACTATCCTCTCTGGAACGGGTGACAGCTGCGCTTCCTGCTTCTACGGATTATTGTAATAATAATGTCGCTGACTATTTTATTGGAAAGATAGATAAGATATATGCCACCTTTCCAGATAGTAGTAGGAGTCATGTCCCCACGCCTGGTGTGGAGGCACCGTGGACCGAGGATAAGTTTGTCCTCTGTCCTCTGGTGGAAAATGAGGTCCTTGGGTTGATGGAGGCTGTGAAATCTGGGTCACCTCTGGACCCGGCCCCTCCAAAAATTCTGCAACTAGGGAAGAAAATTATTGCCCCTGTTCTCACCTTGCTACTGAACCTGTCCTTTAGCACGGGGCAGGTTCCTAGCAATTGGAAACATGCCATGGTGGTCCCATTGTTGAAGAAACCCTCATTGGACCCCGCTTTCCCTGAAAATTTAAGACCTATATCTCTACTCCCCTATGTAGCAAAAATTGCAGAGAAACATCTGAACGGTCAACTCTCGAGGTTTATGGAAGAGAGGCGGGTTCTTCATGATACTCAGTCCGGATTTAGGCCTATGCATAGTACGGAGTCCGCTCTCCCCCTAGCAACCGAAGTGTTGAGGATTGCGGTCGACGAGGGTAGGACTACTGCCTTGATTCTGCTGGACCTAAGTGCTGCGTTTGACACGGTGTCCCACGGCCTCCTGCTTGAGAGGTTGCGGGAGGCTGGGGTCGGAGGTGTCACGTGGGTCTGGCTGAAGAACTTTCTGGAGAATAGATCCTTCCAGGTCCTGCAACATCCATTTAAGTCCAGAGTCTGTCCTCTGAACCAGGGGGTGCCGCAGGGATCGGCTCTTAGCCCCACCCTGTTTAATATCTATATGCGCCCGCTGGCAAATATTATTCTGAGGCATGGAATTAAGCTGGTGTCATATGCTGATGACACTCAGCTGGTTGTGACCCTGGAACAAAAAGAATCTGGAAGGGCTGCTGATTTCAAGATTTGCCTGGGGGGGCTTATGGACTGGATGAGATTGAGTTGCCCCCAGTTGAATGCAGGGAAGACAGAGGTGATGGTTGTTGGAAAACAGCCCTCTCTCTGGTCGCAGCATTGGTGGCCTGAGGAACTAGGACCTAGTCCGGTACCGAAAGCCAAGGTGAAAAATTTGGGAGTGTGGTTCGATGAAAATCTGTCCTTCTCTGAGCAAATTTCGGCTGTGGCCGGTACATGCTTCGGCATTCTTAAAATGCTACATCAAATTTTGGACCTCCTCCCCCTAGATACTAAAAGAACTATTGTGCAGGCTCTTGTTACATCTCGCCTTGATTATTGCAATATACTGTATCTAGGGGTGACTGCAAAAACCTGAACATCTTGCAGAAGGTCCAAAATGCCGCAGCCCGGCTCATCTTGAATATCCCGAGGAGGGCCTCGGTGGGAGAAGCTTTGACAAAACTGCATTGGCTCCCAATTCAGGCCAGAGTCACCTTTAAGGCCTTATGCTTTAGTCATAGGATCCTTAGGCAAAGGGGGCCGCGTTTTTGCTCCCCTCCTGACAGTCTACCAGCCCATCCGGGATTTGAGATCACTTGGCTGTGCTAGAATGACTGTCCCCAGGGTGCGGAAGGCTCGGGCCGGCGGCAGATCTTTTGGTTTCCTGGCAGCCAAGGTATGGAATGAGCTCCCTGCTGATCTGAGAACTTCTGAGTCGGAGTCTCTGTTCCGCAAGAAATTGAAAACCTGGCTCTTCCGTCACCCTTTGGGAGGTCCGAAGTAACTCTGCGTCTTCTCTGTTTGGAGGTTGCGTAGGAAGTTGGTTAGCGTGGGAGGGCTTGCTGGGTTTCACTGATGTCCTAGCGCGGGGACACTCATTTGGAGTAACCATAGCGCTTTACAAGCTTCCTAATAATAATACCTAATAGTGCCAATTATCATTCCTTACTGGGTTTTTTACCAGACTATATTGTTCGCCTTTCTATTTAGAATATAATTACTTATTGGCTACTTATCCCATATGCTATATATTTTTTTGGGGGGGATTTTGTATTCTTTAAGATTCTTATGATTCAGTAAGTCTCTCTCTTTCTAATTTCCACTTTCTATTTCTTTCTTTGCTCGCTCTTCTTTTATATATGCTCTTTCCTTATTTATTACATTTCTTCATTTATTTCTTGTTTTGACTTTTTGCCTTTCTCCATTCATTCTATTTGTATTTATCTCATGAATTACATCTTATGTAGCATTTGTGTTTTGATTTCTAATTTTCTATATCACAAAGTATTTATACTTGATGCAACCAAATCTGTAATGTTTCACTTATTACAATATGCAATTTATCCTGTTCTATATTGTTATTTATATTGCCTCAAATTCCTATTTATTATAATATATATTTATTCTGATTTAGATTGTTATTTCTATTTCTGATCATATTATTTATAATGCCCTCTTTTGATATTTATCTGATACTGTTGTCTCACCTTTTTATTTAGCATAGATAATATGTTGCTCATTGATCAACTGTGTTCTATTTTTTGGAACTTATATTATTTATTCTTATTGATGGATTATTAACCGCTTCGACGCGGCCGGAATTCTCCCGCTGTGCGGGAGAATACCATGCGTGTGCGATTCGGACGGCCCCCAGCCGTCCTCCGCACACGTCCACCATCCGACGCATGGAAGGGGCTAATTGTTACTAACGATTACATTTTTACTTTCGTTTAGTCGCGTAATGAACTCTTTTTTATTGAGCGTTCTGCATTGTGCTTATTGACCTCTGTGGTTGCTCCTCCACGTTATTTCCCCATGCAAATGGTCTATTACAGACATCCCCTAGTGGGGTTTTTCTTTTTATGCTCCTTTTTCTTTGGAATACTTTTGGTCTTCCTTTCCTTCTTTCTAGCCTTCTCTCTTCCTCTGGGGACATCTGCTTTGGTATATTTTTTCTTGCGTTTTGTTTGCTTTCCTTCTTCACCTATTCCTGAGATTATTTTGTTTATCTCTTTCTTTTCTCATTACTGGATACTTCCATTTGTATTGTCTTATGGTTTCCTATGGCAGGTCTAAATATTGTGTCACTTAATGTTCGTGGGTTGAATCACCCTGTCATGCGGGCCAAGATCCTAGACTATTGTAAAAGCTTGTCTGGCGATGTTGTTCTACTTCAGAAGACTAAGATAGCTTTTAAAGAAGCTTTGCTTTTACGGAAGGAATGGGTGCTTGATGTCTCTTGCTCTGAAGCTTCTGGTAAAAAGAATGGAGTCGTCACCTTGATTTCTAAACACTCTGGTTTGTCTATTGTTACTGCAGAGCATGATGCAAATGGCAGATGGTTACTTACGCGCTTGTCCAATGGTTCAGATGATTTATATGTCATGAATTTGTATGCCCCCAACATCGATGATCCTCTTTTTTGGCGTTCTATAGATAAAAACTTTCTGATATCCCACAGCATGCCAGAACAATTGTAGATTTGTACTCGAGCGGCAGTTTTCTCAACGCGGACTGGTAGTTTCTCATCGCGAGCGGTCGCGAGCATACGCGACCACTCGCAATGAGAAACCTGACCTCCCGCGTTGAGAATCTCGCCGGAGGTTTATTTTCCACGCTCGCGATCGGCAACTTGATGTTGCTGATCGCGAACGAGGAAAAAGTCTCGCCGGGATGTCATTTTGCTCGCTCGCGGTCGCCAACTTGACGTTTAGGACCGCGAGCAAGCAAAAAATGCCCGCTACGCGTTTTTGCACTGTGCTACGTGCAATTCGCGTAGTGCGTAGTTGCGCAAACTACGCGAGCGTAGCGTAGTTTTCCGCCCAGGCCTACTTACGGGTACGCGAGGCCCTCGCACTTGGCGCCTGAATACGGAGATTTTAGATGACAAAGATGAAGTCAAGGAGCTTAGTGAAGAAATTCATCATTTCTTCCAAGAAAATGAACTTTCAGTTAATTTCCCAATAGTTCTGTGGGATGCATTTAAATGTACTATTCGGGGTCATATTATCAAACAAATGTCCAAAAGGAATAGTGATATCAGGAAATCGTTACAGTCATTGGGAGATGAGATCAAAAGTAAAGAGATTTTATATAGACGCTCTAATGATAAGTCTCTTTTACAGGATATCAAGAATCTAAAGTATTCTTTCAATTCTATAGTTACTAAACGAGCTTATCTAGGTATACACGCTCAAAAATCTCGCCGTTTGTTATTACAAAATAGAGCTGGTAAGTTGTTAGCTGCCACCTTACAATTTCAGAATATTAATATTAAAACTACTCAGATTTCTTCTATTACTGATAACAAGGGCTCAAAAAAATGTCATACTCTTGAAGTCTTCCGTGATTTTTATGAAAAATTATATACTCCTAAAGATCCATGTAACATTTCCGCATGCCAACAATTTCTAAAGTCGATTCCGACAAATACTGTCTCTCATTCTGATATGATTGATTTGGAGAAATCGATTGAGACTGATGAGGTAATCCAGGCTATTAAGGCTACTCGGTCAGGGAAGGCTCCAGGGCCCGTTGGATTCCCTATAGCCTTTTATAAAACTTTTTCTTCCTCTATCATTCAATATCTCAAGAAAGTTTTTGATAACTTTGTTCTTTCAGGTAAGGTTTCTGGCTCCGCGGCTGAGGCTACTATTGTTGTAATCCCGAAAGATGGCAAGGATCATTCTGACCCTAAAAATTTCCGTCCAATTTCTTTATTTTTTTAAGGTAACATCTTTATTGCTTGATTAATTAAAATCATTGCAATCACAACATCTTCACATCTCAATCTTAAAACCAGATTAATCATAAAAAAATTCATTACAGACAAAACATCTTCCCTTCACATAAAAACTGTCCCATATGTACAAGTTAAAAACTTATCAGTAAACTCAGATCTAGCCTCCCAACATCATTAATTACATAGTCATATTGCACATTTTAAATTTTAAAATATCAATATGCGCAGCATAATATTTCCTTGTGCATAGCGGAAAAATAACTACTGAATAACCATTGATTTCTACTGCAAAACATAATACATATTGTATTACTAAGTGTTAATAATAAAGTGCAAAACTAACTGAGACAGGGAGGTTTCTGTTATACATTTAGTGCACAAATTACATTTCAAAGTGCTAATGTGCAATTATTGCAACAACCATCATATCAAAACAATAATAAAGTGCATCAATTTACTAAAAGGTCTAATGTGCAATTATAGCAACAACCGTCGTATAAAACAAGATTAAAATGCATCAATTTACTGTATGGTGACACTTCCATCGTTACATTTCAGATTGTCACCCTCACAACATAATATTCAAATGATAAAAGTATGGACCGCATAGCACTATTAGTCGGCAGCCATACAAATAGTAGAGAACTACCTTATTATATCAGACATTTTTCAGCTGCCGATAAAAAATTTTACCAGTTGACATAGTAATGGGATCGATTCACCTGATAGTGACATGATTAAAGCCTGACGAGCAGATCTCACCCCGCTCACCTGAAAAAATGGTCTCAAAACTGTACGTCGGAGATTAATCAAATTGGGGCACACACACACTATATGGATTAGTGTTTCCTGTGGCCAACCACAAAGTCTACAGTTAGAATCCGACCACTGCATGATCCAGGATTGCGTGCCCTCCTTTGTTGGGTTTAATCCCATGCGTAACCTTAAAAACGTATTTTTAATCTTCGCTGAAAAGAAGACATTCAGATACAGCTGAATACGCAGGGATTGGTATGTATTAACACATACCATGCATAATTTTTCTCAGCTAGTGCATTTTTATCCAATCTAAGCGATTCAGCTTTAATATGCTTTTTTAAAACTAACTTGTAATTGGGCATTTTCAGATCTTGCAGTTCAATTTGCAGGCCGATGTCTCTTATGGAAGTTAAAATGTAAGATCTCCATTTAGCTGCGTAAACAGACTTGTCTATTTCTTGCCAACAAATGGCCCCTAGGGATGCGGGTGCTGAAGTTGACAATGCAACCATACATTTAATAAAAGCTCCTTTTGATACCAGGCTCTGTCTCTGGAGACCAAACTCCAATCTTATTCCTGCCTGACACACTGATTTGGCAATCCCAAAAATTGCTTTGAAGACCTTAACGACCAATAGGTCAAGAACCTTCACATCTTTACCTCTAGTAATAGGAGAACCATATATGAGGGTTGATTGTAATTTGGCTTTGATTACTTTAAAAATAAAATCATATGATTGACAGTTCAATGATTTTTTAAACATTTAAAAGCATGGATTAAGGTCACAGCCTTAGCCCTTAGATCCTTAAGATGAAATTTAAAAGACACACGGTTATCAAACACCACCCCTAAGTATCTATACGTCTTAACAACATCAATTATACCTGCTCTGGCCTTCCAGAAAGTAAACTTCTGTTTAACTACACCAATTTTCATCACTTCGTTTTTTTGACATTCAGTTCAAGGCCATTCTGTTGAGTATAGTCCTCAAAGGCGGTAATAAGTCTTGGTAGGCCGATAGGAGTATGACTCACGAGTATAGTATCATCGGCATACTGGAGGTAACTAATTTGCACCCCCCATCCTAGGGACATGCCCATTAACAACATCCAAATGCAGGGAAAGATCAGATAAGAATAGGTTAAATAGACAGGGGGCAAGAACACAACCCTGCTCTAGGCCATTATATATCCTAATCTTCCTTGATAACAAGTTGCCATCGCCCAATTTAACTTGGACCCAAGTATCTGTATACAAAAGAATGATAGCCTTCAACAATTTACTTGAAATGC
This sequence comes from Calotriton arnoldi, assembly GCA_963921515.1. Lineage (NCBI taxonomy): Eukaryota > Metazoa > Chordata > Amphibia > Caudata > Salamandridae > Calotriton > Calotriton arnoldi. The sequence goes on along the minus strand of CAWUFW010020344.1, from coordinate 134,226 downwards.
CACGATCTAACAGTTTTTTCCATAACAAATTTCGTGGCACAGAGTGGAAGGCTGCCTTAAGATCAATAAAAGCAATATATAAATTTTGTTTATGTAAGGCAGCCCTCTCCGCAAGTAGGGTTAAAGCCAACAGGTTTGTGATGGTGGATTGTCCTTTCTGGAAACCAGTCTGATTAAAGGGAATAATGCCCTCCTGCGTAGCCCAATCTTCCAATTCTATTAAAAGAGTAGAAGTGAACACCTTTGCATCGACATCAGTAAGTGAAATTAATCGATAGTTAGCAGGATTAGCCACCGGGCCGCTTTTATAAATGGGTTGCAGTATGCTGCCTTGCCATGATTCTGGGACAATCCCCAATGTCAATACTTCCCTAAATAGATTATGCAAAATACCTGCCCACATGTCACTATTAACACGAAACATGGCATTAGGTAGCCCATTAGGTCCAGGGGCACCATTTGCTCGAAGCCCTCTTAACAGGGTCAATATCTGATTACAACTCGGAATTCCCAAATCAAAATTTGGATCAGGACTGGAGTCAATAAGATGATCTATGGAATTCAACTCCAGACACTTACCATTCCCTACATTGATTGGTAAAATAATATTTTCAACACATCCAACCAATACATCCGGTTAATTTTCCATCTGGACCGGTGCGCCATGCAAATTGGTTATAAACGTGACCCAACTAAATTCTGTTATATTTACAGAAAAAGCCCTACAGCCTCCCTTTCGAGCATATTAATAATTGACCAACATTTTTTTGCATTATTTTGCTTTGAGGCGGATAATAAACTATTCCATAGCCCAGTTTGATATTTTAGTTTGGTTTTCCAGACTTCTTGTTTGTAGGACTTCTTAAGTTCCTTCAGATTTTCTTTATACACTGAATAGGTCTGGCAAAATCTATGAGCGTACACAACCCAAACTGCTTTGTTAAGTGATTTCTTTAACTTTTGTAATTTGGGGGAACCATAATTTGTGTGGATTCAAATGGGTATTAATTTTCCTGATCTTGCTGGCTGCAAATTTCCCCACAAGGGACGTTGTAATATAGTCCCATTTGTTGATCATATTCATATCGTCTTGAACACCCAGGTCACATTCCTTAATCAATACCTCAGCTGTTTGCATAATCTCCTCCTCTTTGGCTAAATGCCATACCAGCCTCCTCAGGTTATATGCAGAGCATGCCACATTGGGAATATCATTAGATTTAGAGTGACTCTTAACAGGAAAATTACATTTTACAACCTGGGGATTATGATCACTTTCTGGCCTACAGATTACCTTATAGTCATACATATTTGATCTCAAATTGTCTGAAATATATGTATAATCAATGATTGAACATTGTTTGGAATTCTTAAACGTGGGAGTGAACCTAGATTTTTCTTTTAACTGGCTAACTCCAGCCTCAGACATAATGTCACAGCATTCTTTTGCCAGACCTCCAGACTTACAATTAAAATCTGAGAACCGGCTTAGTTGCAAATTAAAATCACCTGATACTATTAAACCAGCATCTGGGTATTGAACTATTAATGTGCTCAGTACATCCCGCAGGATATAAATCTGTGCAGATTTATTTTTACTGGCACTCAAATACACATTAAGAATAATTATACTTAAATCAGTGGTATCTACCACAAGGCATTGTAGCCAACCCAGATTGAAATCTACCACATCCACTGCTAGGTTTAAGTCGGCCGCAATATAACACGCCAATCCACATTTTACCCGTCCAAATTTTTTAGTTTTTACTGCCGGAATACTATATTTATTAAATCCAGACAAAGGGGTCATTTGTTCGCACCACGTTTCTTGGAATAATAGAAATGAAAATAAATTTAAGAATAATATCGTATCTGGGTCAGACAATAAATGGTTTAATCCGTGGACATTCCAGGAGCATAAACTTATTTCATTTACAGTAACATCCGGAGAGCCGGTTATTCAATTACTATCTACACGGGTCACCTTTGCCAATGATGCTGGCAGCCAAGACCAGTCCTCCATTCGCACATTATTCCCTGAAAATTTAAGACCTATATCTCTACTCCCCTATGTAGCAAAAATTGCAGAGAAACATCTGAACGGTCAACTCTCGAGGTTTATGGAAGAGAGGCGGGTTCTTCATGATACTCAGTCCGGATTTAGGCCTATGCATAGTACGGAGTCCGCTCTCCCCTAGCAACCGAAGTGTTGAGGATTGCGGTCGACGAGGGTAGGACTACTGCCTTGATTCTGCTGGACCTAAGTGCTGCGTTTGACACCGTGTCCCACGGCCTCCTGCTTGAGAGGTTGCGGGAGGCTGGGGTCGGAGGTGTCACGTGGGTCTGGCTGAAGAACTTTCTGGAGAATAGATCCTTCCAGGTCCTGCAACATCCATTTAAGTCCAGAGTCTGTCCTCTGAACCAGGGGGTGCCGCAGGGATCGGCTCTTAGCCCCACCCTGTTTAATATCTATATGCGCCCGCTGGCAAATATTATTCTGAGGCATGGAATTAAGCTGGTGTCATATGCTGATGACACTCAGCTGGTTGTGACCCTGGAACAAAAAGAATCTGGAAGGGCTGCTGATTTCAAGATTTGCCTGGGGGGGCTTATAGACTGGATGAGATTGAGTTGCCCCCAGTTGAATGCAGGGAAGACAGAGGTGATGGTTGTTGGAAAACAGCCCTCTCTCTGGTCGCAGCATTGGTGGCCTGAGGAACTAGGACCTAGTCCGGTACCGAAAGCCAAGGTGAAAAATTTGGGAGTGTGGTTCGATGAAAATCTGTCCTTCTCTGAGCAAATTTCGGCTGTGGCCGGTACATGCTTCGGCATTCTTAAAATGCTACATCAAATTTTGGACCTCCTCCCCTAGATACTAAAAGAACTATTGTGCAGGCTCTTGTTACATCTCGCCTTGATTATTGCAATATACTGTATCTAGGGGTGACTGCAAAAACCTGAACATCTTGCAGAAGGTCCAAAATGCCGCAGCCCGGCTCATCTTGAATATCCCGAGGAGGGCCTCGGTGGGAGAAGCTTTGACAAAACTGCATTGGCTCCCAATTCAGGCCAGAGTCACCTTTAAGGCCTTATGCTTTAGTCATAGGATCCTTAGGCAAAGGGGGCCGCGTTTTTGCTCCCCTCCTGACAGTCTACCAGCCCATCCGGGATTTGAGATCACTTGGCTGTGCTAGAATGACTGTCCCCAGGGTGCGGAAGGCTCGGGCCGGCGGCAGATCTTTTGGTTTCCTGGCAGCCAAGGTATGGAATGAGCTCCCTGCTGATCTGAGAACTTCTGAGTCGGAGTCTCTGTTCCGCAAGAAATTGAAAACCTGGCTCTTCCGTCACCCTTTGGGAGGTCCGAAGTAACTCTGCGTCTTCTCTGTTTGGAGGTTGCGTAGGAAGTTGGTTAGCGTGGGAGGGCTTGCTGGGTTTCACTGATGTCCTAGCGCGGGGACACTCATTTGGAGTAACCATAGCGCTTTACAAGCTTCCTAATAATAATACCTAATAGTGCCAATTATCATTCCTTACTTGGTTTTTTACCAGACTATATTGTTCGCCTTTCTATTTAGAATATAATTACTTATTGGCTACTTATCCCATATGCTATATATTTTTTTGGGGGGGATTTTGTATTCTTTAAGATTCTTATGATTCAGTAAGTCTCTCTCTTTCTAATTTCCACTTTCTATTTCTTTCTTTGCTCGCTCTTCTTTTATATATGCTCTTTCCTTATTTATTACATTTCTTCATTTATTTCTTGTTTTGACTTTTTTGCCTTTCTCCATTCATTCTATTTGTATTTATCTCATGAATTACATCTTATGTAGCATTTGTGTTTTGATTTCTAATTTTCTATATCACAAAGTATTTATACTTGATGCAACCAAATCTGTAATGTTTCACTTATTACAATATGCAATTTATCCTGTTCTATATTGTTATTTATATTGCCTCAAATTCCTATTTATTATAATATATATTTATTCTGATTTAGATTGTTATTTCTATTTCTGATCATATTATTTATAATGCCCTCTTTTGATATTTATCTGATACTGTTGTCTCACCTTTTTATTTAGCATAGATAATATGTTGCTCATTGATCAACTGTGTTCTATTTTTGGAACTTATATTATTTATTCTTATTGATGGATTATTAACCGCTTCGACGCGGCCGGAATTCTCCCGCTGTGCGGGAGAATACCATGCGTGTGCGATTCGGACGGCCCCCAGCCGTCCTCCGCACACGTCCACCATCCGACGCATGGAAGGGGCTAATTGTTACTAACGATTACATTTTTACTTTCGTTTAGTCGCGTAATGAACTCTTTTTTATTGAGCGTTCTGCATTGTGCTTATTGACCTCTGTGGTTGCTCCTCCACGTTATTTCCCCCATGCAAATGGTCTATTACAGACATCCCCTAGTGGGGTTTTTCTTTTTTTATGCTCCTTTTTTCTTTGGAATACTTTTGGTCTTCCTTTCCTTCTTTCTAGCCTTCTCTCTTCCTCTGGGGACATCTGCTTTGGTATATTTTTTCTTGCGTTTTGTTTGCTTTCCTTCTTCACCTATTCCTGAGATTATTTTGTTTATCTCTTTCTTTTCTCATTACTGGATACTTCCATTTGTATTGTCTTATGGTTTCCTATGGCAGGTCTAAATATTGTGTCACTTAATGTTCGTGGGTTGAATCACCCTGTCATGCGGGCCAAGATCCTAGACTATTGTAAAAGCTTGTCTGGCGATGTTGTTCTACTTCAGAAGACTAAGATAGCTTTTAAAGAAGCTTTGCTTTTACGGAAGGAATGGGTGCTTGATGTCTCTTGCTCTGAAGCTTCTGGTAAAAAGAATGGAGTCGTCACCTTGATTTCTAAACACTCTGGTTTGTCTATTGTTACTGCAGAGCATGATGCAAATGGCAGATGGTTACTTACGCGCTTGTCCAATGGTTCAGATGATTTATATGTCATGAATTTGTATGCCCCCAACATCGATGATCCTCTTTTTTGGCGTTCTATAGATAAAAACTTTCTGATATCCCACAGCATGCCAGAACAATTGTAGATTTGTACTCGAGCGGCAGTTTTCTCAACGCGGACTGGTAGTTTCTCATCGCGAGCGGTCGCGAGCATACGCGACCACTCGCAATGAGAAACCTGACCTCCCGCGTTGAGAATCTCGCCGGGAGGTTTATTTTCACGCTCGCGATCGGCAACTTGATGTTGCTGATCGCGAACGAGGAAAAAGTCTCGCCGGGATGTCATTTTGCTCGCTCGCGGTCGCCAACTTGACGTTTAGGACCGCGAGCAAGCAAAAAATGCCCGCTACGCGTTTTTGCACTGTGCTACGTGCAATTCGCGTAGTGCGTAGTTGCGCAAACTACGCGAGCGTAGCGTAGTTTTCCGCCCAGGCCTACTTACGGGTACGCGAGGCCCTCGCACTTGGCGCCTGAATACGGAGATTTTAGATGACAAAGATGAAGTCAAGGAGCTTAGTGAAGAAATTCATCATTTCTTCCAAGAAAATGAACTTTCAGTTAATTTCCCAATAGTTCTGTGGGATGCATTTAAATGTACTATTCGGGGTCATATTATCAAACAAATGTCCAAAAGGAATAGTGATATCAGGAAATCGTTACAGTCATTGGGAGATGAGATCAAAAGTAAAGAGATTTTATATAGACGCTCTAATGATAAGTCTCTTTTACAGGATATCAAGAATCTAAAGTATTCTTTCAATTCTATAGTTACTAAACGAGCTTATCTAGGTATACACGCTCAAAAATCTCGCCGTTTGTTATTACAAAATAGAGCTGGTAAGTTGTTAGCTGCCACCTTACAATTTCAGAATATTAATATTAAAACTACTCAGATTTCTTCTATTACTGATAACAAGGGCTCAAAAAATGTCATACTCTTGAAGTCTTCCGTGATTTTTATGAAAAATTATATACTCCTAAAGATCCATGTAACATTTCCGCATGCCAACAATTTCTAAAGTCGATTCCGACAAATACTGTCTCTCATTCTGATATGATTGATTTGGAGAAATCGATTGAGACTGATGAGGTAATCCAGGCTATTAAGGCTACTCGGTCAGGGAAGGCTCCAGGGCCCGTTGGATTCCCTATAGCCTTTTATAAAACTTTTTCTTCCTCTATCATTCAATATCTCAAGAAAGTTTTTGATAACTTTGTTCTTTCAGGTAAGGTTTCTGGCTCCGCGGCTGAGGCTACTATTGTTGTAATCCCGAAAGATGGCAAGGATCATTCTGACCCTAAAAATTTCCGTCCAATTTCTTTATTTTTTTAAGGTAACATCTTTATTGCTTGATTAATTAAAATCATTGCAATCACAACATCTTCACATCTCAATCTTAAAACCAGATTAATCATAAAAAAATTCATTACAGACAAAACATCTTCCCTTCACATAAAAACTGTCCCATATGTACAAGTTAAAAACTTATCAGTAAACTCAGATCTAGCCTCCCAACATCATTAATTACATAGTCATATTGCACATTTTAAATTTTAAAATATCAATATGCGCAGCATAATATTTCCTTGTGCATAGCGGAAAAATAACTACTGAATAACCATTGATTTCTACTGCAAAACATAGTAATACAATATGTATTAAGTGTTAATAATAAAGTGCAAAACTAACTGAGACAGGGAGGTTTCTGTTATACATTTAGTGCACAAATTACATTTCAAAGTGCTAATGTGCAATTATTGCAACAACCATCATATCAAAACAATAATAAAGTGCATCAATTTACTAAAAGGTCTAATGTGCAATTATAGCAACAACCGTCGTATAAAACAAGATTAAAATGCATCAATTTACTGTATGGTGACACTTCCATCGTTACATTTCAGATTGTCACCCTCACAACATAATATTCAAATGATAAAAGTATGGACCGCATAGCACTATTAGTCGGCAGCCATACAAATAGTAGAGAACTACCTTATTATATCAGACATTTTTCAGCTGCCGATAAAAATTTTACCAGTTGACATAGTAATGGGATCGATTCACCTGATAGTGACATGATTAAAGCCTGACGAGCAGATCTCACCCCGCTCACCTGAAAAAATGGTCTCAAAACTGTACGTCGGAGATTAATCAAATTGGGGCACACACACACTATATGGATTAGTGTTTCCTGTGGCCAACCACAAAGTCTACAGTTAGAATCCGACCACTGCATGATCCAGGATTGCGTGCCCTCCTTTGTTGGGTTTAATCCCATGCGTAACCTTAAAAACGTATTTTTAATCTTCGCTGAAAAGAAGACATTCAGATACAGCTGAATACGCAGGGATTGGTATGTATTAACACATACCATGCATAATTTTTCTCAGCTAGTGCATTTTTATCCAATCTAAGCGATTCAGCTTTAATATGCTTTTTAAAACTAACTTGTAATTGGGCATTTTCAGATCTTGCAGTTCAATTTGCAGGCCGATGTCTCTTATGGAAGTTAAAATGTAAGATCTCCATTTAGCTGCGTAAACAGACTTGTCTATTTCTTGCCAACAAATGGCCTCTAGGGATGCGGGTGCTGAAGTTGACAATGCAACCATACATTTAATAAAAGCTCCTTTTGATACCAGGCTCTGTCTCTGGAGACCAAACTCCAATCTTATTCCTGCCTGACACACTGATTTGGCAATCCCAAAAATTGCTTTGAAGACCTTAACGACCAATAGGTCAAGAACCTTCACATCTTTACCTCTAGTAATAGGAGAACCATATATGAGGGTTGATTGTAATTTGGCTTTGATTACTTTAAAAATAAAATCATATGATTGACAGTTCAATGATTTTTTAAACATTTAAAAGCATGGATTAAGGTCACAGCCTTAGCCCTTAGATCCTTAAGATGAAATTTAAAAGACACACGGTTATCAAACACCACCCCTAAGTATCTATACGTCTTAACAACATCAATTATACCTGCTCTGGCCTTCCAGAAAGTAAACTTCTGTTTAACTATACCAATTTTCATCACTTCGTTTTTTTTGACATTCAGTTCAAGGCCATTCTGTTGAGTATAGTCCTCAAAGGCGGTAATAAGTCTTGGTAGGCCGATAGGAGTATGACTCACGAGTATAGTATCATCGGCATACTGGAGGTAACTAATTTGCACCCCCCCCATCCTAGGGACATGCCCATTAACAACATCCAAATGCAGGGAAAGATCAGATAAGAATAGGTTAAATAGACAGGGGGCAAGAACACAACCCTGCTCTAGGCCATTATATATCCTAATCTTCCTTGATAACAAGTTGCCATCGCCCAATTTAACTTGGACCCAAGTATCTGTATACAAAAGAATGATAGCCTTCAACAATTTACTTGAAATGCCACGATCTAACAGTTTTTTCCATAACAAATTTCGTGGCACAGAGTGGAAGGCTGCCTTAAGATCAATAAAAGCAATATATAAATTTTGTTTATTTAAGGCAGCCCTCTCCGCAAGTAGGGTTAAAGCCAACAGGTTTGTGATGGTGGATTGTCCTTTCTGGAAACCAGTCTGATTAAAGGGAATAATGCCCTCCTGCGTAGCCCAATCTTCCAATTCTATTAAAAGAGTAGAAGTGAACACCTTTGCATCGACATCAGTAAGTGAAATTAATCGATAGTTAGCAGGATTAGCCACCGGGCCGCTTTTATAAATGGGTTGCAGTATGCTGCCTTGCCATGATTCTGGGACAATCCCCAATGTCAATACTTCCCTAAATAGATTATGCAAAATACCTGCCCACATGTCACTATTAACACGAAACATGGCATTAGGTAGCCCATTAGGTCCAGGGGCACCATTTGCTCGAAGCCCTCTTAACAGGGTCAATATCTGATTACAACTCGGAATTCCCAAATCAAAATTTGGATCAGGACTGGAGTCAATAAGATGATCTATGGAATTCAACTCCAGACACTTACCATTCCCTACATTGATTGGTAAAATAATATTTTCAACACATCCAACCAATACATCCGGTTAATTTTCCATCTGGACCGGTGCGCCATGCAAATTGGTTATAAACGTGACCCAACTAAATTCTGTTATATTTACAGAAAAAGCCCTACAGCCTCCCCTTTCGAGCATATTAATAATTGACCAACATTTTTTTGCATTATTTTGCTTTGAGGCGGATAATAAACTATTCCATAGCCCAGTTTGATATTTTAGTTTGGTTTTCCAGACTTCTTGTTTGTAGGACTTCTTAAGTTCCTTCAGATTTTCTTTATACACTGAATAGGTCTGGCAAAATCTATGAGCGTACACAACCCAAACTGCTTTGTTAAGTGATTTCTTTAACTTTTGTAATTTGGGGGAACCATAATTTGTGTGGATTCAAATGGGTATTAATTTTCCTGATCTTGCTGGCTGCAAATTTCCCCACAAGGGACGTTGTAATATAGTCCCATTTGTTGATCATATTCATATCGTCTTGAACACCCAGGTCACATTCCTTAATCAATACCTCAGCTGTTTGCATAATCTCCTCCTCTTTGGCTAAATGCCATACCAGCCTCCTCAGGTTATATGCAGAGCATGCCACATTGGGAATATCATTAGATTTAGAGTGACTCTTAACAGGAAAATTACATTTTACAACCTGGGGATTATGATCACTTTCTGGCCTACAGATTACCTTATAGTCATACATATTTGATCTCAAATTGTCTGAAATATATGTATAATCAATGATTGAACATTGTTTGGAATTCTTAAACGTGGGAGTGAACCTAGATTTTTCTTTTAACTGGCTAACTCCAGCCTCAGACATAATGTCACAGCATTCTTTTGCCAGACCTCCAGACTTACAATTAAAATCTGAGAACCGGCTTAGTTGCAAATTAAAATCACCTGATACTATTAAACCAGCATCTGGGTATTGAACTATTAATGTGCTCAGTACATCCCGCAGGATATAAATCTGTGCAGATTTATTTTTACTGGCACTCAAATACACATTAAGAATAATTATACTTAAATCAGTGGTATCTACCACAAGGCATTGTAGCCAACCCAGATTGAAATCTACCACATCCACTGCTAGGTTTAAGTCGGCCGCAATATAACACGCCAATCCACATTTTACCCGTCCAAATTTTTTAGTTTTTACTGCCGGAATACTATATTTATTAAATCCAGACAAAGGGGTCATTTGTTCGCACCACGTTTCTTGGAATAATAGAAATGAAAATAAATTTAAGAATAATATCGTATCTGGGTCAGACAATAAATGGTTTAATCCGTGGACATTCCAGGAGCATAAACTTATTTCATTTACAGTAACATCCGGAGAGCCGGTTATTCAATTACTATCTACACGGGTCACCTTTGCCAATGATGCTGGCAGCCAAGACCAGTCCTCCATTCGCACATTATTTTTGGGTAGCCACTCACAGAGCCGACCACCTGCTTGGGAATTGGTGATCAACAAACCAGAACTGCAAGATTGATTATTTAATGGACCCGCTGCTCCTCTGAGTACAGGTTTTGGCTTCTCGTTTTCGACTGTTTTGCAACCTTTATCCGCCTTAAGGGCCAACACCTTCAAAATCGGGGATATTGTACACTAGCCCAGATCTCAACCTTAATTCCACATTCCATGAAATACAAACTTGATCCTAAAATCTTAGTAACAATATCATTTGAGGACCAAGTTGTAATAGTAGACTCTCGAAGAGTGTTGGGTTTCACATGTTTAAACTGTACTGACAACAAATCAATGGATTTAATAAACGCTAATTCCGGAATAGTAGAGATACTTTTCAAGATTAAACCCCGATTGAGGCTATCATAAAACCCTGGGATTCATACAGGGGATGCATTACTAGTTTGGTGTCCCCATTTCCACCGCTATACTCTTGTCTGCCACACGAGGAGCCTGATATACCTAGGTTACTATTTTTAGATAGAATAGATTTAGAAGATATATTTAATGGAGATAGACTCTGGGCATTAGTAGAATCTAACATTTCCACAGCATTTAACCGCTTCAGGGTATTGACAACTTGTCCTTTGGGCAAAAATCCTAGCCCCGGCGGTTTATTGTCCAACCTAGGCACCCCATCATTACTGCAACTATAATCCTGTCTGCCACACATGGAGCTTAATATACCTGAGTTACTATCTTTTGGCAAAGTAGATTCAGAAGATATTTTCAATGGAAATAGGCTCTGGGCATTGGTAGATATATTTAATGAAGATAGAGTCTGGGCATTGCTAGATTCTAGCATTTCTACAGTATTTAACCGCTTCTGGGTATCGACAACTTGTTCTTTAGGCAAAAATCCTAGCCCCTGGGGTATATTTTCCAACCAAATCACCCCTTCATTACAAATAACTTCCAGATCCGATTTTATTAAGCCATTTGGTTTAAGAACATCATTATTACTACCATTTACAGATCCCTGATCATTATCCCTCAAAGGTAGCGGCAATATTATAGAAGAATCCCCCCCTGCTTCAACACCCACCTGAGATAAACATTTCTTAACAACTGGTTTGAATATAGGGTAATAATCTTTGGGTTTTGCTGCTTTAGCTACTAAGGCAGCTGACCTCCTGGCCTTATTCCGCACTTTCCGCAACCTTTTCCTTTAGCGTTTGGATAACGGGGGGCAATCACTTCGACTATCTCCGGAACTTGAGCACAAGGGTTTAGCAATACTCAATGATTTCCCATTCTTGGTTCCGTGCAAGACATGACTATCTTCTAAATGTACGTCTGCACACAGACTAACCTTAGCCTCCCCGTCTACATCCTTTAAAAATCCAGAGTTATCACAACCCACCTTTGCCGCAACTTCTTGATGCTTCTTGTTTTCACAATATTCATTATCACCCCCTTTCTTATTACAAACCAAATTTCTATCCAAAACAGGATTCCCTGCAATTTTTTTTAACTTCTTTCACAAGGGAACCTACAATTTCTGGGAGGTCAGACATTTTATCCAAAATGTGAGAACATGTGCATCTTATCAATTGATCATTAACCTCAGTCTGGGCCTTAACCACCAATCCTGTCAGTGATTGTAGTTTTGAGTCAATTCCGGCCACATAGAGTGCTAAGGTTTTTAAAAGATCCACCTCGATTTCAAGTTTATTCGAATGGAAGTCAAGTGCGCTTGTTATAACATTCATTGTATTTAACAAACTTTTTCCATACACCAATATCATCTGCACTTTTATTTATTGAAGTATGTGCAGCAATATTGGGTAAAACATCATATTTGTCCAGGAATGAAAGATCAGCAGGGTTCACTGAATCATCAGGCTAACCTAGAATGGGATCAGCAAGATTCAGTGAAATATCAACTTGCCCTTGAGTCTGAGGACCCTGATGATTGTTTATAATTTCATTTTTACAGGAGTTAAAATTGCATGATCATCCAGAACCTGATCATCACCACATATCCCTGGACCAAATATGCCTAATATATTCTTGTCATTTGTTATCTCAAAAATAGACGTTCCTAGGTTCCCACTTTCCTTATCAACCCCAAGTACGGGCATCTCAGGTATCAAAAGGACTTGGGACACTTTGGTAACCTGCACATCTCCAATACAGATAACAGAGGCATCACTATCATTCAAGAGCATAGTACAGCTTGATAAGTCCCAAAAAGTATCCACTGACTGTTGTTCAACTTTTACACCAAGCTGTGACCCCACCTTTATATGATCATTTATTGGGACAGCATGGACTTGTGCATTCACTACCATTTTATACGATGATTTTTTCGCAGCAGATGTATCCTGATTTGGTTGTACTGGTTGTGTTGATTGTATATGGCCGAACAATTGGTTTCCACTATCTCTCAACTCCTCCCTGAAGAGGGTAGGGTCCTCAAATACAGCTGGATCTTTAATCAAAATTTCTGACACAGAGGCCATGATGACATCACCATTACATTCATTTTGAACGACACCTTTATTTATAAAGAAATCCTTAATACTTGGCTGAAAGGAGGTGGTCCCCCCTCCACCTCCAACAGAGAATGGTTTGCTAAATTGCCCCACTGCCTTCACAACAAGCCCCGGGCTTGAGTTTAACCCAGTTTTACCCTGTACATTCTCGTCGGCTGACTCACTTGCCTCCAGGGGATTCTTTTTGGAGCAAGTTAGCATTTTCCTTGCAACTCTCCGCCTTTTTTGTAACTGTTCATGGAGTTGCGCTTGACCCCTAATGCGACCAGATCTCATAGCGTAGCCAACGGTCGCCAATGAGTACACAGAGGGAACGAAAGACTTAAATTAAAATATCTCTGGGAAGAACACTCAGTCAGTTAACAAATTATATGGAATACCGCCACTTCCTTCAGGAGGTCTTATGGTCGGTTGGTGTTCTTGAAGGGAAAGGATTCCTACGTTTTCTTAAGTTTTCCTAGGTACCAGTGTAGTCCCGTGAAGTCCCCTGTCTGCGGTCACACTGTCACAGATGACCGTAAACTCACCGTAGACTCACTGGCCACACCCGCGAGTCCCACCCGGTCTCATTCCACCGAGGGGGTTCACCCCTCTTCTACACTTCCACCTTCCTATTTGCTCCCGCTGCTCACACCCGACACGGCTACCAAGAACACTGCGGGAGGGCACTGCAGGGAGGAGGCGAAATTCGTCCGAATCTCGCTCTTGGCTGCCCGCCCGAGGCCGCCCGAGGCTTGAAGATAATGATTACTTCTCGGGCCCCCACTGTGCACGGAACAGCAGAACAGCGGGAAACAACGAGCCACGAGCTGGAAACTGGGAGGTGAGGCGCAAGGCAGCAGTTCGGCGTCTTCCTCGTCTTCCTCGTCTTCCTTGCCTTCCTCGTTCACCGAATATGGAAGCTAAGATTTTTGCCAAAATTCTGGCTAAACATTTAGAGGGTCATATCCCTAGTCTTATTCTTGCTTCTCAAACTGGTTTCGTTAAAGGGAGACTTGCCAGAGATAATATCCGAACTTTTTGTCATATTTTAGAGAAAGCCAAACTTTCGTCATTGCCATCGACGGCGATTGCCCTTGACGCCGAAAAGGCTTTCGACAAAGTCTCATGCCCTTTTTTACAAGCAGTTTTACAAACCCATAACCTCGGGGACTCTTTTATTAATATGGTAATGTCTCTTTATGCACAGCCAAAAGCCAATATTCATGTTAATGGTGCTAAATCTTCCCTTTTTAATCTTCGTCAGGGCACTAGGCAAGGGTGCCCTTTATCACCTCTTCTTTATTTACTATCTATTGACCCACTTCTTCGTTTACTTAACCTGAACCAAGGTATCAAAGGATTTCAATTTGGTTCACATACAGTTAAAACAGCCGCCTATGTGGATGACGTCCTTATCTTTTCAGAGGATATTGCTGCAGCGCTTCCTGTTATTTCTAATACCATAAGTGAATTTTCGCTTGTTTCTGGTTATTCTCTGAACAAAGAGAAATCGGAAATGTTTCCCCTTAATTCGTTCTGTTTCCCTTCTCATATGGGTGACTCAGGATTTAAATGGCAATCGACTCGTATCAAATATTTAGGTATTTGGTTCTGTAAAGACCTTCCAGATACTATCTCTTACAATGAATCTCATATAATAGCTAAAATTAAAGACCTTTTGTCTTCCTGGTCCCCTAAGTACATCTCCTGGTGGGGAGAATTCAAACTCTTAAGATGATGATAACACCGATTATAAATTTCTTATCTTCTATGTTACCTGCGAAGCTTTCTTCTTCCTTCTTTCATGAGATTGATTTAATCACTTCCAAATTTCTGTGGAGTTGTATACATGCTAGAATCGCTTATAAACACCTTAGGAAGCCTTCTGTTTTGGGTGGCTGTAATTTGCCGGATTGGAATTTATATCAAATTGCTTTCTTGGCCTCGCAAGGTATTCTTTGGTTCCTGCCAGATTCCCAACATACTCCCCTATGGATGAATATTGAACGAGAGTTGTGTTCGCCTCTTTCTACTTCTTCTTTCATTACTGCTTCTAAACTTGCTCTTGGTCACTCCCAGCGTATTATTTTTGACACAATTAATGCATTCAAATATATGGACAAAAAAATATCTACACCTATCCATAAATCGAGGTGGTCTTCTTTATGGTACAATCCTAAAATTCCTACTGATATTGATCCTATTACGGTTTCCTCATGGGCTGCCCGTGGTATTAGTTTGATCAAGGATCTTTATGACTCCAATAATGACCCGCTCCCTTTCTCTTTTCTGGCCACGAAATATAACCTCACTAATATGGATTTTTATTCATTTTTGAAGGTGAAGGTTGCTCTTTCAAAAGTATCCTTTTCCATAGATTCGGCTACTATTTCACTTCTTTCTATGTGGTATCGTTCAGGCCATACTGCTTCGCGAATATATAAATTTCTCTCTGCTCCACTTCCCTCACAGTCCACAATTACTTATGATAAATGGTCTCACCATTTTGAACCTGACGTTTTTAAACATATTTCACAAGAGACCTGGCAAATCATTGGGAAGTTATCCCTACATAATAAAATTGCCCCTTCTCTTATTCAATCTAAATTTTTTACTTTAAATCTCCTTCATTGGACCCCTGCTCGTTTACAGAAATTGAAACTAAGGGATAGTGATCTTTGTTGGAATTGTAATTTGCAACAAGGTACTCATCAACATCTGTTTTTTTAATGCACTCTATTACAATCTTATTGGGATTTAATTTTAATACGGAAACATTTATCACTCATCCTTAATATATCGTTGGAGCTTTCTTTGCCTTTGATCTTATTGGGTCCTTGGGCTTCAACTTTTCCTTTACCCCTTGACAATACAGATATGCAGCTACTGGATTTACTTATATCCATTGCTGTTAAAGTTATCTTAACAGAATGGACATTTTTTCATCTCCTATCCTATCATACTTGGTGGGCATGGGTATCTTATCTTCGTGGCGCTCACACTTTTGTTGAAGAGAAGCATTATTCCCCTGCTATTTCTAGTAATGTATGGCGTTCACTGGATACCTATATTAGTTTGTCCTCTCAGGGATTAATAGCTCAGTATCCGTTTGACTCTACTCTGTAGACTGGTTTTTACAATTGAAGCAGATGTCCCCACCTCTCTCTTTCTTCTTATTTCTTTCTCTTTCTTCTTTCTCTTCTCCCCTTTACTTTTTCCCTCTTTTCTTTTTTTCTTCTCTCCGTTTCCTCTTTCATTCTCTGTTCTTTTTACCAGCAATTCGACTGGTGTATGATCTTCATATGTGTTTATAATAATATTCATATTTATTTTGTATACCTGCGTTTTCTTTTTTATTACTATCTGTTCACTATAATAACATATCATATTTGTCATATCTATTTATATTTTGAAATTCCCTTGTTACAATAAGATATGTTTATCTTCTTTCTTCCAGCTCATTAATTGCTGCAATGAAATCTGTTTTTGATCTGTAATTCTTTTGTTTTTAAATTACTATTTATTATCTAATGTTCTGTTGAATTGCAATATATTATCAATTTGTTCTCTCCTTCAAATAACAATAAAAATATTTGAACTAAAAAATAAAAAGAGAATGGTAAATAAACAATTACATAATACCTTACAGAGCACACAGATACTCAAAGTGGAAAGAGGAGTAGAAACCTGAGAGGAGAAAGACCGATTTACAAGGGTATTGAAGGACGATGAGGCCACGAGGCATTTGACACTGTTGATTGACCACACTTAGACATTGGGCCCGATTCTGATGCGGGTTGGAAAAGCTTCCCGACCGAGGGCCTGATTCTGATGCGGTTAGGAAGGCCTCCTAACGGCATTTGCTCCTTCCAAATCGGATCGGGAACGTGTCTTCCCGACCGAGGGCCCAATTCTGATGCGGTTAGGAACAAATGTTCCCATTGAAGTCAATGGGAGTTCAACCAAATCGCATCTGGAAGCATCCGGATGCATCCTACTCCGCCGGTCGGACTTTCCCGATCCGAGTGGGTCGGACACCATTTCCCAACCGATTCGGTCGGGAAGCTTTTCCAACCCGCATCAGAATCGGCCCCATTGTCTCTACAGCTGCATTGTGCTGGGTGCAGAACACGAGGTTAAACAGTTCATCACAACTAGCTGCGCTTCTTTGCCCTTCCTTCAATTATGTGGTCAAATGTGTTTAAAGGAAGGTGTCAAGAGTCAGCAGTGTGCGGTCCAGAGACAGAAGCTAACATTTATGGGTGTTCTGCCTTTTGTCTCCCTAAGGAAGGTACGGACAGCTCACTACTTACAGTGATGAATTGACAATCATAATTTAACATTTATTTGACAAAGTTCACACACCACATTAGATAATAAACAGGACTCCAGCTTACTTTTTATGCCACCACCACACATTCTATTGCTGCTGTTTCTGAAGTGAAGACTGACTAAAGAGACGATGATATTTGTACAGGAAACAGTAAGAAACAAGCCCTTCCTCCTTTAGTTTTTTATATGAGGAAACCCACTGTGCTCCATCCTCTCACTGTGGTAGAATGTCAAACAAAAACACCAGGTCTGTGAGGGATCGTGAACAGGAAACTCTCCTGGAAAACATGTTTGCCAAGCAGGTGGTTTAACTTAATTTAAAATAACAATATTGTCTCCTATGTCCATCAGTCTATTTTTTTACTAATCGATTTACTCACTAGTTACTATATCATTGAAGGCCCTGCTTATTTGCAAACCAACTTCAAATAAGAAATATGCAATAAACACTCACCGAGGGTTTGATGCAGTGACAGTGAACTTTTCACTAACTCTGAATAAGTGCACCACACTCTTCGTGATATAGAGTGAAGTTTCCTTCCAGTCAAAGTAATGTGCTCAAGTAATAAACATTACATTTCACGGTACCCTGCTAAACGTCCCACACTTAAGAATTGCTGAGCTCAGGCTTTTGAAGTGCACTCCTTACACAGAGGTTAAATGTGTTCATGATCGCACAGTCTGTACAAAAGGGGCTGAATGAACCATCAATGATACAGTTCGTGAATAGCTCTGTAAGAAATTGGACTATGGGTTTAGATGGGTGGAAGCCCCATGCAGACAACAACCACAATCTTTGTCATTGTGACCCAGAAAAGTCACTAAATTGACCTATGCTTAACCCTCTGATAGCTTGGCACAAAGCAGTCAGGATTAATTTAGAGGCAAAGTGTAAATTATGTATGCAGTACACCAACAGTAATGAAGTAAAAACGCAACCTATAAAAAAATCCATAATCAATTCATGAAAAATAAATCACATTTTAATAAATAAAACAATACTAGAATGGCAAAATTCCAATCAGCGGAACAGGAGATAATCAATTCTAAAGTTTTTAGTTAAAATAGCACATAATAGCACAAAGTGCCACTCGCAGACAGCTGGTCGCTCTACACAGGAGGAAGTCACAAGTTCAGGCCCACCATGATGAAGTGTGGGTTGCATACAGGGAAAAGGTTAATCCAGTTCAAAAGTTACCATCTCAAGTCTGGTGCAAAGAATTCTATTCACAGTGGAGAAGGCCACAAGGAGCAGTTCAGAATTTGCAGGTGGTTGTCGCAGAGCAAAGAGCAAGTGAGGAGTCATGGACAGTCATCGCTGTAGTGCAAAGAGCAGGTTTTGTGTCATGAACTGCTGTTGCTTTAGCTTTACATTGGCAGTCACTGTGGGCTCTCGCTGTAGCTCAAAGTACAGCTCTCGCAATGCAGGTCTTTGCTATCGGCACGAAGAGGAGGTCTCACCAGAGCTTCACATTCATGGTCGTAGCGGGCAGCAGAGTCTTGGCCTGAATGGACCTGTTTGCAGTCATGAAGAGCCCAAACTTCAGGAACTTCACCTTTTTGTTTAGGAGGAGTTTCACTGATGTCAACCAAGGGTCCAGGACCTAGGGTTAACCTCTTGGAGAACAGAGCTCCTTCAGTTTTTCCAATTGCAGGTACAGCCAGGTCGTGTTGTAGCAGGGCAGTTGCAGGGAGGATTCTAAAGTAGGGGTGGGTGGAGTTCGCGAAGTCCCACTATGCGGAATTCAGCGGAGTCGCAAAAACTCTGCCACGCTACGCGGGATCTGCGTTCAGGTGGAGTTTGCCGGTGTGCCCATGCTCATTGGGTTGGGAACGCGGAGTGCGTCCACATGCTCCAAAATCATGTGGGAACGTCGCTATGCGGTCATGAAGTTTGCTCGCATTCTAAATCACGTGCGAACAGCACCAAGCAGTTCGCATGGGCGCGGCCGTCTTGTTTTTCTGCTCTCTGTTATGGAGCTGGGCCTAATTTTTAATCTCTAGTTAATCTTTGTCATCCTCCTCCTTTATTACTTTTCTACCCCTAATTTTTACTTTTCAGAATAGTGTGTGTCTTTGTCTATGTGTATTTTACCTGTTTGCTCACATTTTTGTGTGTTTTTGGGACTTAGGGCCAGATGCATCAAGCATTTTTCTCCTCGCAAACGGGCCGATTCGCAGAATCGGCCCGTTTGCGATTGCAAAAAATGCTTTTGCAATGCATCAAACCCAATTTTGCGATTCAGTAACCCGTTACCGAATCGTAAAATGGGTTTGCGATTCGCTATTTGGAAGGGCGCGTTTAGGGTGTCCCTGCCAAATAGCGAATCCTAACAGTATGCATGAATGTTTTGTGACCGCGAATGTGGTTGCAAAACATTTGCATATTACCACCTACTTGAAGTAGCTGGTAAGACATTCGGACCCCTTCCCCTTTGTGAATGTTTGTAAAAGCATTTTTAAGAGCAGGCAGTGGTCTCACGGACCACTGCCTGCTCTTAAAAAATGAAAAGAAAACTTTTCATTTTTCTTTTTGTAAAGCCTCTCGTTTTCCTTTAAGGAAAACGAGAGGCTTTACAGTAGAGTTCATCCTCAAACTCAGGTGGTTCACCCAGAATTTGGTCAGCTAACACATTTGATTCAATGACCAATCACCCCCTTCCTCCTCCTGTGCTGCTCTTTCTGGAACAGTGTAATTGTGCGGTATAAAATGTTGGTTCATTTTGATCATAGTCAATCTCTCCACATTTTGAGGCGAGAGACTGGTCCTTCTCACTGTGTCAATCATGACCAACTATTGTTGCGGGTTTCAGAGCTGGGTATCGGCGGGCTGGCACATTAATGGATTTCGTTCTTCCTGTCAGGCCGGTCTCAAAGGGTCCAGCTGGCTTATCGGATGTCTAACATCGGCACAATAACGTGCGCTGTCCCCCCTTCTCTTCAACATCTATCTCCAGCCGCTGGTGGCTGCTCTAGCTCGCATGAAGTGCCAAGTATTCAACTACGCTGATGACACGCAAATAATCATCCAGATCGACAACTCCTCTCCGGCCCACGCACAAATGCAAAATATACTCAGGTACACGGTTAACTTGATGACAGCCAACTCACTTAAAATTAATCCCAACAAGACCGAGGTTCTGGCCATTACCACTGGAAACAACCTGTGGAGCGACCTCTTTTGGCCACGAGAGTTGGGTACCACCCCCACGCCAGTCCCGGTCGTAAAAAGCCTTGGCATAAAAATAGATGCCAAGCTCTCCATGTTAAACCAGGTGTCCACCGTGATGGGGACAAGCGTGGGATTACTGAGACAGCTGCGGAGACTGGGTCAACTCCTTTCATTTACTGCACTACGGATGGCTGTGTCAGCAATGATTGTGTCACCGCTGGATTATGGCAACGCCCTGTACATTGGCCTCCCTGAGAAGTTGTTAACCAAACTCCAAGTTGCCATGAACAACGCAACTAGGCTAATCTGCAGGCTCCCAAGACGGGCACATGCTATCCCCCTATTGCAGCAGCTTCACTGGCTCCCTATCAAACAGAGAGCAAGGTTTAAAGGCCTTTGCATTGCCCACAAAGCCATCCACGCCGGGCCCCAGTTTACATCAAGGAGCGCCTCAAAAATTATGTGCCAGGACGTACCCTTCGCTCGTCCGAAGCAGGCCTATTGGCCTGCCCACGCTTCAATACGACCTCCAAAGGGGGCAGAGCCTTCTCTGTAGTGGTCCCTCAACTGTGGAACGGGCTACCGGAAAGCCTACGTAGGGAACCTACCCTTCTCCCATTCAGGAAAAAACTGAAGACGCTTCTTTTTACTGAAGCTTGGGGCACAACATAGGCCAAGACCGGGAGCATGTACATACTGATCTTTGGCAAGGTTTAGTCTCTCTCTCATAGCGCTAAGAGACCTGTCGGTGAACACGCGCTCAATAAGTCCCAGTTAACAGTTAACAATACTGCACTAGCTACACTGAACCCACTTTCAGCAGACACACTGGCATCAGGACAATCCGGACACTTGATTGCCAGCCTGCTGAGCTCTGGCCATTGATGCATCTTTCCATACAAATAAATCAATGGATTTTGATCCACATAGACCTCTTTTGGATTATCCAGATACTCCTGGAACATCATGTGGATAGTCATTGGTGCTGCCACTTGTTCTACTTATTTTGCTATCGCCTCTGCACTGGACTTGAGCTCTGCCAATTAAATCCAATACAATGCAGAGGTTGGGTCCAGTCCTTCTTTTGCAGTTGTTGCCAGTGTTTTGGTCGATGGTGTTGGCTGCTGTGAGACAAGACTGCCATCTGTGGAAGTTGAAAGCGGCATCCCAGGAATGCAAGGTGGGACTCGAAGCTCCAGCCATTCTTCTTCCAAGTCACCGGCTTCCTCTACAATCCACCTCTTATATTTTAAAACATCACATTCAGAAAAAGGGATGAAAGTGGGCAGAATATTTTTGTTCTGTGGATCTAGTAGTGTGCCACATATGTACTCTTTGGACCTGATGATGTCACGATGCAGCCTTATATTAGAAGCCAAGCACAGGACTAAGTTCTCAACCAAGGCATGTGCTCAGTATTTTTATTCACACCTGCAGGGGTGAATCTTTAAGACGCCTTCTTTACCTGGTCTTGTAGGAGAAGCAATGGGATACCTTGGCCCATCTTACTGTCCTCCTTGCTAACTTACCGCGTGAAGACCTCAAAAGGGAGTAGCATCTGTGTCAGGCATTTGACTAGGCCCCATTTTTCTGCATCCATGGTCAAAGAATTCCCAAATGCATCCCCTCAACTTTGAATGACATAGTCATTGATCTGTTTTTACTGCTCAAACAGACGTTGCAGCATGTAAAAGGTAGAGTTCCAACGTGTTGGCACCTCCTGTATCAGGGCTTTTAACTGGTGTTCTTTTATTACGCTGAATAATCTGCAGCTGCTTCCGGGCTTTAAAAGAATGGTTGAAATGGGTGCAGATTCTTCTGCAGGTGGTCAGTATGTTGCTGACTATGTCTTCCTTTTGAGGAAGTCTTGAACCACCAGTTTAATACAATGGGCCAAACACAGGACCCTGAAATAGCATCCGTCTGACATGGCCTTGACTATGTTACTGCCATTGTCCATGGCAACAAATCCAATTCTAAGACCTCTGGGTTACAACCATTTACACACCATGCTGTTAAATTCCTCCAAGATGTTTACAGCTGTATGTGATTTCTCCATGGCGAACATGGCCACTGTTGCATGCCACCGAACACTCCTAAAACTTTCTTCAGGGCCTAGTCCTGAAGATATCTTTTGATTTACCCCTGCAAAAGAGATCCAGTGTGCAGTGATGCACATGTAATCAGTCACCTGACAACTGGTCCACATGTCTGTTGTCAGGTGGATGGTGTCAACAACACTTTGCTGCAAAGCTTGTCCAACCAGCTGCAGCACATCGTGATACAGTGCTGGAACAGCCACTGTGGCAAGATAGGTCCTACTTGGTACCTTCCAGTTTAGGTAGATGGCTGCCACAAATTCAGAAAATCCCACTCCTTCCACAATTGTTAAAGAGAGAAGGTCCAGCGCTAACATTTTTTCCAGCTTCCCATTGCACAAACATGCAGTTGGGTAGTTTCGCTCGTAGGGCCCTTTCTGCCTAAACATGCCCATAATAGTAGCCTGGATTTTCCTCTTTTTTTGGGGCACTGACACAGGCGTCTTATGAGAAGTAGATGCTAGTGGTAGACTCAATGTGCATCTTGGATAGGGCAGCTTTGCGTGGAGATGTCACCCTCTTCTACCTCATAATCACCTTCTACCCTGATTAGACTTCTAGCTCGTTCAGCAATTTTTTTAAGGTGCTCCTCCCACTTGATTGTGTGGTGTTTTTTCATATGGGTCGTCTGGCCTCCAGTACCATAATGTGTACCAGGCTTGCCTCGACGAACATTTGTGTGGCAAATGGTGCATATTGCAATGTGCTTCCCCTCTTTGCTAACTGTAAAAATGTCTCAAACTGGGGAGGAGTACTTTTTTACCGGGCCACCGCCAATGCCTAAAGATAAACTGGAGGTAGGTGGGCATGTCGTCGATTGCCTTTCTGCTTCTCCTGAGACAAGGGTTGGTGCAGGTCTCAGCTGGGGCTTTGCAAATTTGGGAGCTGGTGGGTGTGCTACTTGTGCCACATCCCTCTGAGCTGGTTGAATAGCAATGTCAGATTCCTCTGTGTCACCTTCCACCATGACTACCTGGTCATCATCATCCTCCTCTTCATACCTTTCCATAAGCCTAAGTCTTTCTGGAACTTTTCTTTTCCCTTGCCTCTCCTGTTGTCTCCTGGTCTCTGTCGGGATCCACTCCATGTCCCTATCATCATCATCAGAAGTGGTGCTTGGAGAAGATGGTGCTGTAGTACCCTTCCTTTTCCTTGCTGGAGATGTGGGAGCCAATGATTCTAAAAGAGGATGTTCAACTTCTTTCACTGAAGGAAGCTCAACCTCCTGTTCTGCTCCAACATCAGACAAATCCATTGCTGGCTGCGGCTTCTGTCCACGTTTGCTGTGTTTCCTGAAAAGATTGTGTACTACTTTGTGAAAGGGACAAATCCTATTCAATATCGCTACTCGTCAGCATCAACATGATTGCACTGGCTGCCCACTGACAGACTTGGTCCTGGGCTTATGTTGGGGAGGTGGTTCTGTTGATGGAGAATGCTAGATTGGTGATGTAGTGGCTGGAAGTCATGCGAGTGAGCGCGAAGTCTCGGGGAACTCTCTAGTGGTGTGAGAAGTCTTGTGCGTGCTCACAAGTGGCCTGATAGTCTTGGCGCTCGCGACTGAGCACCAAACAAAAACTCGAGCGCGCAAACTGAAAAACAATCTCTGTTTCCCGTACCAATGGATGAATTCCTCCGCAGAGAGCAAAGTGCCTGAATTCCGCAAACTCCACAAGCGGAGCAGAGTTTATGGCCCGCGGTTACTCTAAAGCCTGTTATGTCCTTGTAACTCATACAGGAGGTCAGCCAACTGACCTTTGGAGTCACTCTGGGTAGCCTGGAGGGAAGGTAAGCTGGTCCATTCCTTCTTCATACAGTGAGGCAGTCCTTCAAGCAGCAGGGCAGTCATCTGGCACCAGGGCAGTCCTTACCCTGAATCTTCCAGGAGTGTACAGAAGAGATGTTCTGAAAGTCCAATATTTTTACGTCGTGCCAGCTTTTGTGGGTGAGGTAACATCCTTTCCTACTCCCACATCCGGTTCTGGAAAGTACTAGAGTGACAAAAGTCTAGTGTGAGGTTCCTTTGTGTTAGAAATGGGATTTCTGGTTGGCTCGGGCAAGCGCCTTAGCCAGGCAGAAACCACCACTCTAGTCAGGGCAAGGAAGTTACACGCTGAAGATAACCCCTGCTCACCCCCTTGGTAGCTTGGCACAAGCAGTCAGGCTTATCCCAGAGGCAATGTGTAAAGTGTTTGCCCAACACACACACACACACAGCAGCGACACACTAGGGCACACTACAAAAGAGACTCCACACAAGGTTATAAAAAAATAGCCTTTGTATTATCATAAGCACATCAGATCATAATCACACATATACACTGTGCCAACTGGCACTAGGTAGTAATTTACAGGGGATTATATACATGACAGGGCCAATCGGGCCACTGTCAGAACCATTAGAAAGCACAAGTAGCAAATATCACACAACCAGCAACTACTGGTAAAATACTGTACTCCGCATTATCACATTTGGCATAAACACATTATGCATCACAACAGGCATAAACACATTATGCATCCCATTAGGGCTCTATGCCCTCCCAGAACATCAGGTGCTTCACAGGCCACTGGCCTTACCTCGGGGGTCCAGCTGGGACTTCCCCGTCATGCCCTATGCCCACCAAAGTCAGGGCGCTAAGCTGCCACTGCAGCAAGGTGCTGGCCCAACAGGCCAGCACCAGAAATGAGGGTGAGGGTGTAATCCACCCTGGTCTCTCTAGAGACCCAAAACAATGCCCCCAACATAGCAGCTGCCCGTACTCAGGCGGTGCAGCAGTGTGCAAGATCAGCACCAACAGTGCCTAGGGAGCCCCTCCGTCCCGGGGCTCCTCTTGTAGGGAAATCGGCATCACAGTGCCTTCTCAGCCCCCTTTCTGGGGCTTCTCTGCGGCCTAAAAAGGAATGCCTCCACCATTGCAGCTGCCCTCCCTCCGGCGGTGCAGCTGAAAATAATCTGCACAAGCACCACAGTGCCACTCAAGCCCCTCTCACCGGGACTCTTAAAACACAATGCCCCCATGTTGCAGCGGCCCACGCTCTGGCGGTGCTGCTGGGAGAATGGACTCAGGCACCAACAGTGCTCTGGACAGGCCCCACTCAGCGGGGCTCCCCTCGGACTCTTCCTTCGTCTTGGGAGGCAGTCGGCGGTTCAGCAGTAAGGAGCCCGCGAGGCTCTGGTCCCCCTTCTGGGTGCTCTGTGAGCCTGCGAGGCTCCGACTCCAATCTGGCTGCGGCGCTCACTTTCCCCACACGCGGGCCTCCCTTCTCTGCCGCGGGAGTCCCCGCCTCCAACCAGGCCTGCATCTGGCCTGACTTCCAGCCGGCAGCTTTCTCTTCCTGGCCCCGCCTACAATCAGGCAACCTCCACCTGACTTCCGGCGGCTGCGGGTGTACGGGGAATCGCGGAGCGAGCTCTCCGCCGATTTCGCCAACTTCCAGCCTCGGCCTCCACAGATATTCCTAAAGGAAACCTGCCTGCAGGACACAGCGCTCTTGATGCTCAACATGGGTTCCAGGGCAGAGTGAGCCCACACCTGGGGCTCAGGCCACGGAGGAGTGGGCAGCGACGCCCACGCTGCAAGAAGGCACCCCTCCTTCAATCAGCCCTGCGCAAGCCCTCTCCTTGGGGAACAGACTCAGCAGTGCAAAGTCCAGAGCGCTCCCCACATGCCAAGCCCCAAAGTCCTCAGGGGCAGAGCTGGGCCCAGGCAGGCCAGCTCACAGGGCCCTCCGGCAGAGGGGCAATCCCTCCTGGCAGTTCCTCCTGGGGCCCAGCAGTCCAAGCAGGCACTCTGCTCCAAGTAAGCACAAGCACCTTTACAAGGGGTCACAGCCCCAATATTTATACCAGGCTGTGTCTTTGTTTTGCCCTGGCACAGGGCTTGGGGATCCAGTCCCAACTGGATCTGGGGGGTGTGGGAGCATTTTCTATACAGTGCTCCTTTGTCAGGTTGAGCTCTGACCCCAGACACACCACAGGGGGGCGGAGCCAGCATTGACCAAGGCAGGCACAGACCTATTTATGGTCAGGGGCTACTCCTCCCACTACTCCAAATGCAGATCTGCCTATTCAGCCTAGCGCTAACTCACCCTGTCCCTCTGGAGCCACACATCTCACCAGCCCCTGTCACTCTAGAGCCAGACATGCAAACACATCAGGCAGGCAAAGACACGTAGCACACAGAAATGACAACTTCTATAAGTGGCATTTCTAAAATAGTGATAATAAATCTGCGCACACCATCACACAGCATTTATTATTACTATTCCAAACATACCAAACTTGACCACGCTGCTCCTCTCGTAACAGGAATTACCACTGAAACACTTATCAGGGAATCCCCATGCATTCCAATGGGAGGGCAGCCTCACAGCAGTGAGAAACCAAAATGGCGGTTTGTCACTACCAGGACATATCACACATTTAAGGTACATGTCCTACCTTTTACCTACAATGCACCCTGCCCATAAGGGTTAGCTAGGGCCTACCTTAGGGGTGATATTAGTAAAAGGGGGGTCACAGACGTGGCACCCTCTTTATGTGCCACGTCACAGCGGCAGTAAACTGAGCGCACAGGCCCTGCAATGGCAGAGGCCTGAGACAGGTTTGAAAGGCTACTTTGGTGGGTGGCGCAATCAGCGCTGCAAGCTCACCAGTAGAATTTAATTTACTGGTCCTGGGTATCTGAGATACCACTTTACAAGGGACTGACAGGTAAATTAAATACGCCAAACAGGTGTAGACCAATCTTACCATGTTTACCACAGAGAGCACACACACTTTACACTGGACAGCAGTGCTAAAGTGCCCAGAGTCCTAAAACCACCAACTCCAGGTCAGAAAAAAGACTAGGAGGAAGGCAAAAAGTTCGACCCTGCAAAAAGGGCCAAGTCCAACACTTTCTGTATGCTGAAGGTAACACCTTTGAAGTGTAAGTGGGACAGGGATACGGCCCCACCCCCAGCCATCCTGGCAGGTTGGCCACTCCTGCCCACACCTAGCACCCTTTTGTTTCACTGTCTGGGAGGAAAACACAAAGCCCAACAGCATTCACAGTCGTGTGTCCCAGGACACAAGACAAAGGCACTGTTGGTTGGTTCTGCTACATATTTTAAAAAGGTTACTTCAGTGGGTGGCACAGTGAGTGCTGCTGTGCACAACTAGTATTCAGTTTACAGGAGCTTGGTACTTTTAGTATCATGTACTAGTGACTTAGATGTAAATTAAAGTTACCAATGAGGTATATGGCAATTTTTCCATGTTTGTTCCAGCAGAGTCGGCTCCTAAGTTTAGAACCTGTCTGGCGCATCTTGCGGATTGGATGACTCTGAGCTGTCTGCAACTGAACGCTGGAAAAACAGATATACTTGTGGTGGGGAAGCAACTATCCTTGTGGTCTTTGGTTTGGTGGCCTCCGGAATTGGGACAGGCCCCTATCCCCAAATCTAAAGTGAAGAATTAAGGATTTTGGTTTGATAGGGCCCTTAGCTTTGATCATCAAATGTCCACACTGGCTGGAACATGTTTTAGCATCCTGGGGATGCTACGAAAAATCTTCATCCAGGCATTGATAGTATCGCGCATGGATTACTGCAACGTGCAGTATGTTGGAGTCTCCCAGGGCAGACTAAAAATGCTGCAGAGGGTGCAGAATTCTGCTGCCCGTATGTTATTAAAAATTCCGAGACGATCATCGTTGGGTGCTGCCCTGGCTAAGTTACACTGGCTTCCAAGGCAAGACAGAGTGGCTTTTAAAGCACTTGTTTCTGCCATAGCATTTTAAATGGCAAGGGTCTGAGCTTTCTATCCCCTTTGATCAAACCTTATCAGCCAACAAGGAATGTTAGATCATCAGGCACTTCCAAAGTGATGGTCCCTAAAGTTTATAGGGCTCGATTAGGTGGCAAATCCTTCTGTCTGTTGGCAGCGAAAAAGTGGAATCTTCTTCCCTTAGACGTAAGGATGCAGCCATCTGAAATGTGGTTTCAGAAAGAATTAAAAACATGGTTTTCCAGGCAATCCACTACCAGAGAAGTCTAATGGCTATAGGGTGTTAAATCTAAGTTGAAAGGCAAGGACTATGCCTAGCACAGGGACACTGCGTTGGGAGTAGCCAGGCACTTTATAAAACAGTAACATAACATAACATAAAATTTTAGGGAGAGAGCACAAGCACTTCACCATTTGTTAGCAGGGAAAAAGTGCACAGAGTTCCCAAAAAATGAGCTCAGCAACAGCCAAAATCTGGGTGTGACCCTTAAAAAAGGTCCAGGTCCAAAAATCTCTATGAGGAAGCACCAAGGAATACACATGAAATATATGCCCTCTAGGATGTCATATTATCACAATGGGATAGTGCGTCATATATGACATCTCTTCTCTGTACACTCATGAAAGGTACTTCAGTCTTCTGGTCTAAATTCCTAATTCATATCCCAGCAATATCCTGTCATTGCCTCTGTCCTCCCAGCTCTATCATATAAGTGCAGCATGACCTCCATCCTTGAAGAAAGCCCACTTTCAACAGTGTTTGTCTTAGCTGTGCCTTGCAGTGTGAGGCGAAGCCCCCAGCAGCAATTTTTCTCTAAGCAGTGCCTTGTCAGTATAAGCTCCCTTACAGTAGTGTTTCACTCAAACATGCCTTGTTAGTGTGTGTTTCCTCCCAAAAATGGACTGACAGTCTGAACTGCTTCCTAGCCATGCTTTAAGTGTGAGCTCCATCTCAGGCGTGTCTCACTGAGCCATGCATCCTTAGTAAGAGCTGGCTCACAGAGTCATGCCTTGTCAGTGTGACCTTCCTCCAAAATGCAAGCTGTAAGAAATTGGGTTACTGATTGACTGGGCTTTGAGCCTTGGTCAAGCAGCAACCACAATACTAGTCAGTGTAAGAGGCATGAAACCCTAAATTAACCTGTGCTTGCCCAATGGTAGCTTGGCACAGAGCAGTCAGGTTAAGCATACAGTCAATGTGTAAAGTATGTGTGCAACACTTCAAATAGTAAAAACACTGAAAACATCACTAAAAATATCCCACATCAGGTTTAGGAAAATAGAGTAGATTTTCGTTAAAAAAAACAAGATCAAACAACAAAATTCAATCAGGGAAACCAGAGATCTTGAATTTTACAGTTTTAGGGTAAAATAGTGCCAAAAGCACAAAGCGTCAACAAGGGAAGTCCGGCAGCGATGGAACAGGACAAATTCAGGCCAACCATGATGGAGCACAGGCCTACTACAGGAGCCCAGTTAGGCCTGTTGAACAAAGTACCTTAAATCCTGTTTGTGTAGCATTGTGTGCATCTGAGGCGAAGAAGCGTTGTACAGCTAAAGCGATGCAGCGGTTCTGAGATGCGGCAAAGCTGAGGTGCGAGGTCCTGTGGCGTTGTCATCGAGGATCCTTCATGAGTCTTGCAATGAGAAGACCGGGTGTCGGAGATGCGACGCGCAGCTGGTGATGAGTCAGTTCCAAGTAGCTGTGAGGAGGCGATGGGGAGGTCGGCCTAGACGTCAACAAGATGCGAGGACCTGAGCTGGAGATGCACTGTGCTGTCAGCGATGTGTCAGTTCAGAAGACTTGAAGGCTGATGTGGGCCTTCTGCACTGGGTCCAATCCACGCAACAGCGGCAATGCATTGGTTCTGTCAGAAAATGAGTTGCTCAGCCAATGAGATCTGTCAGTTTGACTAGGGGATCCACCAATAAGCAGGCAAGGCATGTTGGTTCCACTGGTAAGCACCTTAGGCCCACTTCCAATGGTCCAGGGCTAGGTTGACACCACTTGGCATGGTAGACTCACAGATGGCAGAGTCCAGGTGTAGGTGCAAGTTTGTGGGAAGCCTGTTATGTCCCTGAATCTTCACATCAAGAGGCCAGCAAACTAGCCCTTGGAGTCCCTCTGGGTTCGAGTGATGCAGGTCTAGTCCTTCTCACCCAGGCAATGAGGGCAGCAGGTCACTAAAGCAGGGCAGCTGTTCTTCCAGAGCAGCTGCCTAGCAGAGTAGCAGTTCTTCAGCAGCACAGCAGTCCTTCTTTCTGGCAGAGTATCTGTTGTAATCTCGTTCCTATATGATGGTATGTACCCTCCATCCCTGCCCTTTGTTTCTCAGTGGACTCTCCCTTGGGAGTTCAACTTAGAATGTTGTATCCATAGGTCCAAAAGTGTACTGAAGAGGTGGTATCTGAGGTCCAGTACTTATAACCAGTACTGCCTTTGAAGAGGGGGAGACTTTAAGCCCTTGAAGTGCACAGATGTCCTGCCCTGCCAGCCATGGCTCCAGACTAACTAATGGGGGTAGGAAGTCCTTTGTGTGGGGACAGAATACAGCCTATTCAGGTATAAGTGAGGCCGGGTCCTGCACCTCCCCCCACCCTGTTAGGATAGCCCACTCAGTCACACCAAAGCTCCCATTGTGTGTGGCTGTCTAGGTGGAATAAACAGAAACCAATTGCCAATTACACCCAGTCATGTGATCAGGGACAGGCTGCAGGCACCAAATGGCTAAGGCAAGAAAATTCTAACTTTCTAAAAGTGAAATTTTCAGAATTGTAATTTAAAATCCGACCATAAGTTAGGATTGTAATTGGGATTCCAGAGATGCCAAACATGAACCAGTTAAAGCTTCCCATTTAGAAATAATGCTTATAAAATGTAATAGGGTAATCCCAATGTTATCCTACGGGAGATATAGGCCTTGCCAAAGTGACAAATAAATGTAAGAGTTTTTCACTATCAGGACATGTAAAACTAAAAGGTACATGTCCTGCTTTTTTACTACATTGCATCCTGCCATCTGGGTTGTCCAGGGCCTTCTCTAGGGGTGACTTAGATGTATTAAAAAGGAAGTATAGGTTGGCAAGAGATTTAACTTGGAAGGTCAACATGGCAGTTTAAAACTGCACACACAGGCTCTGCCATGGCAGGTCTGAGACATGTTTAAAGGGCTACATAAGAGGGTGGCACAATCATTGTTGAAGGCCCAATATTAGCATTCAGTTTACAGGCCCTGGGCACATGCAGTGCACTGTACTAGGGAATTACAGGTAAATTAAATATGGCAATTAGGGGTATGTCAATCAAACAACATTTTTAGGGTGTGAGCTCAAAACCCTTTACCACTCGTTAGCTGTGGTAAGGTGGAAAGATTCCTAAGGTCAACAGAAGTGAAAATCCAGTAAAACTGGAGGTAAGCAGGCAAAAGGTTTTGGGGAAGACCACCCTAAGGCTGACAGGGCTAACACGTGTCCCAACCCAGCTGAAAGTTGGGAGAACAACTCAACCACCTGGGAGTTCTCATCGCTAAGATGGAAGAATCTAGAGACCCCATCAGCACTGGCATGGTCTGACCCAGGTCTATGTTCCACCGCAAAATCCATTCACTGTAGGGAGATGAACCACCTCAACAATTTTGGATTCTAACCTCTCATTTGCATTAGCCACCTGAGGTACCTGTGTTCGGTCTGAACTTTGAAGTGAGATCCAAACAAGTATGGTCTTAGCTTAGTCAGTGCCTAGACCACAGCAAAGGTTTTTCTCTCAATAGCACTCCACCTCTGTTGCTGGGTAAGTAACCTCCTAGAGATGAAAGCTACAAGTTGGTCTAGGCCCTCATCATTGAGCTGTGAAAGGACTGCCCCTATGCCATGCTCTGACGCATCTGTTTGTACTATGAATTCCCTGGAAACGTCAGGGACATTGAGCATAAGGGCTTTGCATATGGCCTGTTTTAGAGAGCCTCTGTCCATATAACCTTTCTGGGTTGCTTCTTGGAAGTGGGCAACGGAGGTATTGTATTTCTTGACAAACCTCCTTTAATAACCTGTGGGGCATAGGGAGGCCCCCATCTTAGCCTGAGTTGTTGGGGGCTCTCAGGCCATGATGATCTCTATCTTGGCCTGGAGGGGCTGCACCTTATCACTGCCCACAAGATGTCCCAAGTACACCACAGACCACTGCTCTATCTGGCACTTACTGTCCTTCATAGTCAAGCCTGCATTCTGCAGGACCTGAAGCACTTCCTACAGGTGAAAGAGGTGGTCCTTCCAGCTGCTACTGAAGATAGCTGTGCCATCCAGGTAGGCAGCATTGAAGGCCTCCATTATGGGCAAAATCCAGTTCACCTGCCTCTGGAAGGTGGTAGGAGCATTTGTCAATCAAAATGACATCACCTTATACTGAAAGTAGCCCTCTGGGGTAGAAAAGGCTGACCTCTCCTTATCCTCTACTGTTAGGGCAATCTGCCAGTACACTGAAGTCAAATCAAAGGTACCCAGGATAATGGCAGCCCCTAACCTATCAATGAGCTCATCAGCTGTGGGGATGAAGTGAGCATCAGTCTTGGTGTCTGAGTTAAGCCCTCTGTAGTCCATACAGAACCGGAGTTATGGGAAAACACCTGGTGTGGCAGCCTTTGGTACCAGCACCACTTGGCTGGACCGCGGGCCACTGCAGTGCACAATCACCCCTAACTCCAACCTTATAGATACTACCTCCTTGCTGTTTGCCCTCTCATTGTCACAAAGCCTGTATTTTTTACTTTTTACAAAGGGGCTGTCTCGTATCAATGTCATGGGCACACACATGTTTAAGCCCAGAAGTGAGGGAAAACAAAGAAGCAAACTTTTCCAACAATTGGCGACAGTCACCCTGCTGTTCAGGGGTCAGGGTAGTGGAGAGGTTGACACCCTCCAATTCACCCATTTTTTTGGATGATAGGAGGTCAGGGAGAGGTTCACTCTTCTCTTTCTCTCCACCATCTGTCACCAACAGCTTGGTGATCTCAGACCTTTCACAGCGTGGCTTGAGACGGTTGATATGGAGGACTCTTGAGGGGCTTCTGGGGGTCTTGGAGTCTAGAGGTCCACCAAGTAGGTGGCCTCCCACTACTTCTCAACTATCTCATAAGGCCCATTCCAATGGTCTTGAAGGGCCCTGGGCTCCACTAGCTCAATTACCCACACTTTCCACCCAGCTGGAATTCCTGGTAGCCGTCTGGCCATACCACTGCTTCATTACCTCCTGGCTTGCCTCCATGTTCTCAGAATCCTTCTTCCAGAACTTGGCCATCTGGTTCAGGAGGGCTAGCAGGTAGATAACTATATCCTGGGAAGGCTTCTTGGGAGCTTTCTCCCACCCCTCCCTTACAAGGCTGAGTGGTCCCCTCACAGGGTGACCATACAGAAGTACAAAGGGGCTAAATCCAACTCCCTTCTGTGGTATCCCCCTGTAAGCAAAGATTAGGCATGGTAAAAGGACGTCCCATGTCCGCCTCCTGGGCTCAGGTAGTACCATAATCGTGCCCTTCAGGGTCTTGTTAACCTCTCAACAAGCCCATTTATCTATGGATAATAGAGTGTGGAAAACTTGTAAGTAACGCCACACTGCTTCCACATAGACTGCATGTATAGAGACATTCATTTGGTGCCCCTGTTGGACACCACTTCATTGGGGAAACCCACTCTGGTAAAAAAAGAAAATCAGGGCCCTAGCCACTGCAGGTGCAGTTGCACTCCTCAGAGGTATGTCCTCTGGGTACCTTGTGGCATGGTCCACCAAGGCCAGGACCAAGACCAGAACAAACTGTGGCCAGAGGCTGTCTTGGGGCCCAGGGGCTCTACAATGTCAATGCTCACTCTATCAAAGGGGGTGCCAATGACAGGTAAGGGAATCAGGGAATCTTTCAGCTTTCTTCCTGTCTTCTCACTGGACCGGCAGGTTAAGCAAGTACTGCAGAATATTTCTGAGGAAATTTTCATCTGGGACCAGTAAAAGTGGGGGCATGCCTGGCAAAGGTTGTGTCCTGACCCAGATATCCTGCCAGGGGTATCTCATGGGCCAGCCCCAGTAGGAAGGCTCTGTAGCGTTGGGGAATTACCAGTGCCTTTATTGCTCCATGCACAGATGCCTTACGTTCACTATATAGGAGGTCATTTCGTCAATAGATGGGGTGATCTCCATAGGCATCACGACCTACCTGGGCTTTTGACTGTTACTTCATGCTCTCCAAGGTGGGGCACTCCTTCTGTGCTTACAGAACTCCTCCCTTGTGGGTCCTCCTTCTGCTTGCCATCCATCAAGTTGAGGCAGGTCAGCAAGGGAGGCAATGTCTTTTCCCCATTGGGCTCTGGAGGGATCAAAAGAATGATGGATTTAACCCAGATACTTGTGACTGGGGGTGTATGTTTGCATTGTCCAGCATTCCGTCCATCAATTGTTTCTTTTGCAATTGTCACCCTAAGTGGGAAGGGTATGCCCAGACGTGGGTCCTGTGCTCACTACACCACTGAATTGAAGCTAGCCTGGCTGAAGAAGGGTGATGCCCAGAAACCGGTCCCAGGATGCTTGTTTCCGGTCCAGGGAGGACCTTGCTTGGCAGTTCGGGCTGGACTGTTCCCACAAGGAACAGGGTCAAGACTGATTTGCATATGGCTGGGTCCAAACTGGGGAGGTGTGGTGAGCAAAAGAATGATGGATTTAACCCAGATCCTTGTGACTGGGGGTGAATGTTTGCATTGTCCAGCATTCCGTCCATCAATTGTTTCCTTTGCGGGATCTCCTCTGGTGCCATGTCTTCCTCATCTGTGAGACATTTAGGGGCTGGCTTCCCACAGCCCTTGCCCTTGCCTCTCTTGGCAGCTGTCTGGGCCATTTGTCTACGCTCCAGACTTTCTTTACTCCCTTTCGGGCAAACATGGACCTGGTGGTTGTACAAGCCCACTAAGGCAAACCCAACATTTCCAAGTGTGACCTGAGCTCCACTTCCTTCCATTCAGTTTCCTCTAGATAATTACCTGGCAAACAATTCACAGGCATGGCAGGCCTCGCAGCAACTTTCAGAAGACCTGAGACCCTCCCCACTCAAAGGGAACAAGGGCCCCAGGGTAGTGTCCCTCCTGGTTGTCTGCTACTACAACCT
This sequence comes from Calotriton arnoldi, assembly GCA_963921515.1. Classification (NCBI taxonomy): domain Eukaryota; kingdom Metazoa; phylum Chordata; class Amphibia; order Caudata; family Salamandridae; genus Calotriton; species Calotriton arnoldi. Next base: position 98,761 of record CAWUFW010020344.1, on the reverse strand, counting down.
GGTGGAATGTATTGGGTATTATTTGCTCTGGGGCCACCAGCTGGCTCCTTACCATAGGCATACTTGCTCCTGTGTCCCTCAGAGCCTCCACCCTCTGCCCGATGATGGTGACCCACTGCCTATACTGTTGTACAGCTTCTACCATCTCAGTAGGAACTGTGCTTTTGTTGGACAACATAAACGTTGGGATTGTGCCAGACTGATTCTATGCACCCCCTCAGGAAATGTTGACCGATAGTCCTGCTAGCTCAGAGTGCACCATCTGTACTCCTAGACTATAAGCAGGTAACAAATGGATTGCGCAACCTGGAACATGATAACCCTGACTCCCCAAGGAATCATAGAAACAGATCTGGAACCCTTTCACTCGGTCACTTGTGCGTATCAAAAGGAATATACAAGAAATGCACAAAGAGGCATTTCAATATTTATTGAAGCATTGTGATTTTGGTATAAAAGACATGCGCTCCTATGATTAATAGAAGGAAACACAATAGCGTAATTAACATTACAAGAACAGTGAAAAAGATAAACAATTCCACCATCGTGCCAAAACAATGTATATATGCCAGTACTGTGTTTAGTGTACTCATATGTTGCACTCTCTAGCCTAGTTGCCTAGGGTCGATGATCTGTCAAAATCCCTTCTGGATGATCTATCTCCCCATTCCCTGTGGGTAAGTGTCCTCAGGGTGCTTGTCTTGGTCACGAGTTGGACATCCCTCCTCACAGAGGAAAAGAGCAATCAGCTGAGCTGGAATTCCGGCATGCAGCAGCGTCTGATTTGAACATGGAAATGCATGCGTATATATAATGAACAACATCCATGCTACCATGTCGAAGCTTCAGCCAGGCTGTTATTGTTTATCCTCTTGTGATAGCTGTGTTGCCTAATGGACAATCAACAAACAACATCATTTGCACAATGAACTTCATCCCTGGTACTAAATGTTCAAGGTGTCGTGATAGTGTGCCTACAAAGTAGAAATGTAAGCAAATGTGGTTTCTAAGTACACTATCCTGCACAGTCAAGCAAGCAAATGTATGTCAAAAGTCAATGTGTAAGAATGAGAGCAACTTAAGACACGTGTGCATGTAAAAGGGTGGCATTTTGTCCCGGACCTAACCTAGCCATGTGACAATACTTTGCAGTATTAGAAGGCATGTGTGGTTGGGGCACCAACTCCACATCACCCAGGATACTAAGGTAACTTCACTGACCTCCCCCTTTACTTACTGGGGCCATCTCCTTCGCAAGCACTACAATAGCCAACCCTGGAGTTTTTCCTCTAGTGGGGGCTATGCCCTCTTGGGTTACCTGGGATTACCTTGTAATGCCGATTTTCATAACCCTCATAGCCCTTGGGTGAAGATTTGCTATGATTCATATCAGGGAAGTCTTTCTTCTGGTAGCCAGAGTAGGGCCCTTTTCCTTGAGAGCCATTTGGAGGCCTTGAGAGAACTCCTTATTTTTATTTCCCTTTTCCTTCTTCTGGTATGAACTCTGACCACCCTTCTGGGAGTCCACACCAGATGCCTTCTTTGACCCTGTGGCCTGACCCAGAAGTCCGCCTCCTCAGCAAGCTTTCTGGGGTCAGTCAGCTTGCTACCTCCTATGGTTTGGTGCAGCTCTGTAAAACAGATATTGAACATGTACTCCCTCAAAATCAAGTTGTACAGCCCAGTGAAATCATATACCTTGCTGCCCCTCACCCAACCCTTCAGTGCCTTGCTGGAGTAATCTAAGAAGTCCACCCAGGTCTGGTCTGGGAGTTTGTGGTTGTCCCTGAACCTCTGCTTGTATCTCTCAGAGGTCATCCCATACTTACTGGGTTTGCGATTTGGTATTTGGAAGGGGCGTGTTTAGGGCGTCCCTTCCAAATTCCGAATCTCTCCGATATGTATGAATGTTTTGTGACCGTGAATGCGGTAGCAAAACATTCGCATTTTACCACCTACTTCAAGTAGGTGGTAACCCATTTGCAAATGGGAAGGCGGGACCCCTTCCCCTTTGTGAATGTTTGTAAAAGCATTTTAAAGGTCAGGCAGTGGTCCCACGGACCACTGCCTGGTCTTAAAAAATGAAAAGAAAACTTTTCATTTTACTTTTTGTAAAGCATCTCGTTTTCCTTTAAGGAAAATGGGCTGCTTTACAAAAAAAAGATTGTTTTATTAAAAAGCAATCACAGACATGGTGCTCTGCTGATCTCAGCAGGCCACCATCCCTGTGAATTTTGCGATTCCTAATGGGTCGCAAATTGCAACCTACCTCATTAATATTCATGAGGTAGGTCATTTGCGGCCCATTAGGAATCGCAGAAAGTGTTCAACACACTTTCATACATTCCATTTTGCAATTTACTAATTGCGAATTGCAAGGATTCGCAATTAGGGAATCGCAAAACGGTTTAGTGATACATCTGGCCCTTTGTTTTTGGGATATCACAAGTAAGTTTAAAAACTCTTGTATAAGGGTATTGTTTGCTTGATAGAGGGCATGCACCAGTATTTATTTGTATTTTTTTTCTATTTTTACTTTTTTGGTGGTGGATGGCCTGCAGTTTCAGTAGGGGCCCAGTTACTTTTTTGCATTTAACTTTTCATCTTTTGTAAGGGAAAAAGTTTGCACAGTTCATTACATTTTTTCCATGTTTGTTAAATTTGCAATATTCATTTATTTGACTATGTGGCCTAGTCTGCCAATGGCCCATCTAGCCAGTAGGCCCAGTACAGGTCATGGTTGAATAAAACAACTGCTTCTGTGCTATATATTGTTTTAAAATATTGTTTAAGGCAGGGATGGCATTGGATTAAATAAAAAATGTGGGTTAGTTTTTGTATTTCACATTTTTTGTGTGCAAAAAGTCTATAGGTGGGGTAATATTTTATGCCTTGGGAGGGTGTGTTTTGATGTAAAATTTTTATAGCTCAGTTAATTTTTGTTTTGGGCAATGCTGAATTAATGGTAGTGTCTTCTTTAGTGTTGCCATGACTCCTTTGTCTTGCTAGTGTGTGTGTGTGTTTGCCATAGACCAACATTAATTTTTGTTCTCCATGACAAGTGTTCGGGGGCCATTTATACAGTCAGTGTCCATAGGTCTGCATGTGTTCTTTGTTGTGCATGCCTCCTTGCTTGTTGTTAGACCATGTGGCGAGCAACTATTTTGTGTAGCTAGCCAGTGTGTTTTTGCCAATGGCCTGTATTTGTCTTTGTTGGGGCAATGCCTCCTTGCTTGCTGTTGTTGTTTGACCAAGTGAATGGTGACAATTTTGTGTAGACAGCCAGTGTGCTTTGGCCATAGGCCTGCATGGGTTCTTTATTGGGGCCATGCTTCCCCTGGAAAGGTGGAGTTAATTTTTTAAAGGAATATTCCATTTTCCCCTGGACCCCCTGCTTGCCATAGTCGCACAGTCACACACCAGCATTCGTTTTTTTAAGGATTATTCCATTTTCCCCTGCACCTCCTTGACTGCCACAGGTTTCTCCATCAGATGCACATAAAGCAAACAGTTGCTTCTTATGTTGTTATCATGATTGAAAATGAAATGTTATGGTGGTGTGGTTTGACTTTGGAATGGATACACTGTTGATGTTCATTATTTAGGATACTAAGTAACCACACTAAACCATACTGTCTGTAATATGAATAATTCAAACTGCAAAAATGCAATTTTTCACTAAATGTTTTTCTTTCTTGCTTGCTGTTAGGTGCACATCACCCACAGCCAGTACTTCCAGACAGTAGGCCTGTACAAAGTGACGTGATCGCAACATGTGACATGAGTTCTTCAGTCTCTTCCGTTTGTGCAGCTAAGTGCCACAGCCAACTGACAACTTCAAGATAGCCCCAAAGAAAAATGCTGCCAAGAAAGTGGCCAGTAAAGAGGAGAAGAAGAAGCAGATTGCAACCACTGGCATGCCAGCCCAAACCTTTTTCAGGAGACTTTGTGTGTCTGTTGCACCATCCTCTGGGGAACAAGCTGGGAGCATCACTCCTGCATAAACGGCACCACAGCAACCTAAGCCCAAGGCCATGTTTCTCAGCAAGGCAGCCTCTTCAATCATGGAGACAAGCAGGGAGTCTGAATTGGATTTGTCTTAGCCGCAAACTAGTAACCAGTTGTTGCAGGAAACTGAAGAAAGTGGACAATAGGAGCCACAGCCAGCAATGGCAGATCTTCCTGGAGTCGGAGAAGAACAGGAGGTTGAGCTTCCTGCTGAGCAAAATGTACCTGTTGTTGAACCATTAGCTTCCAAATCTCCAGCAAGAAAGAGGAAGGGTACTCCACTATATTCTCCAAGCCACCCCCTCTGATGATCGTGACATGGATTAGACCCTGGCTAAGTCTGAGACACTCCAGGAGAGACAACGTAAAAGGAAAGTTCCTGAAGGTCTTACAATTATGGAAGGGGATGAGGTTGACTAGCCAGTCATTGTCATGGAAGCTGGCTCAGAGGACACAGACATTACCCCTCCTATTCAACTTGCACTGAGGGATGTGGTACTGGTACCACCACCAACCCTAGACATGCCAGGAGAGACAAGGGAAAAGGCAAGTTCCTGAAAGCCGTCCAATTATGGAAGGGAATGAGGATGACGAGCCAGTCATTGTCATGGAAACTGGCTAAGAGGACACAGACATTACTCCTACTATTCAACCTGAGAGGAAGTATGGGGTACTGGTACCACCACCACCAACCCCAGCTTCCATATTTGTAATGCCCCCGCTAGGATCTGCATCCACCACTACCTCAGTTGAAATATGCACTGCAAAGAGGCAATCAGTGACACACCCACCTATCTCCAGTTCTTCTTCAGGCATTGTCAGTGGCACACTAAAAAGTTCTCCTCCCCAGTTTGGGACTTCTTTACAATTAGCAAGCAGGAGGATAATATTGCAATATGCTCCATTTACCACATGAGTGTTCTTCAGGATAAGCCTGGTTCACACAATGGTACTTGAGGCCAAACAACCCATATAAAAAAACATCAGACAAGCCGATGGGAAGCACACTGTTGTATTCCTCTTAGGGTGTCCGTATATGGGTTCTCCTGTATCATGTCCTTATATAGGCACAATTCGCCCTGCCCTTATATAGGCATAAAATTCCAGTCCTTATTTAGGCATTAAACCGTGCACTCCAAATACAGGCATGGTCTCCGACATCCGTCCACCCTAACGTCACAACGAGTTCTTGAAGAACAGACCCTTAGGCTTCGGGAGTTTCCTAGCACAGGACTATTGATTTCTTCAAGGACTCATCTATTATGCATGAACCGTTATACCTTAGGGGTTCATTCATGACGTCTTCCGCTGTCCGATTCACGTCAATGCTAACATTCTGAGGTACCTCTCAGGTATAAATATACCTTCCCTAGCCCTTGTAAATCAGAGGAGACCTCGACTTCTGAGGAGCCCGTTTCCCGGCCTGATGCACTGAGAAGACGCTGTCATCCCTGCACGCAGAGAGTCCAGCTTCCAGTGATCTGACTTCCCTCATGGGGTGTTGGAGTTCGAGTCTGGCAAGAGATTCCCACCTCTCTCATTCTTAAGGTATGGAGCTGACTAGAAACCTAGAGGGACTCTTCGCATACTAGGCATACTAGGCTTAACATACTCTTAGTATACCATAGTAAGGAATACTTCACCTACTTCATACCTCTCCCTACACCTAGGATAGGTTAGGTACATTGGGGTAGAACTAGCTTAGAAATGCATCGTATGAGTACTCACATTTTTAGTCTATGTTATTTATGTAAATGAATATCTACTAAAGATCATGCTAGCGCAGTATTATTTATTTCTACTGCTTACGCTGTACATTATTTATCTTGCATACTGTCTTGTGATCGTAACTGCACATATTACTTACACGAGAAACAAGGCTGTTCAATAAATCTTTTATTGAAACACCTGTCTGTTCTTTCTGTGTAACTTTGAGGAAAACTAAGCGTGCACGATTGAGCTGAGTGAAAGGGTTATCTATTGTTTCCACGACTCTGGGACACGTTCTGATTCTAAAAGGGAAACAAAGTTGTCATGTTTTGCGGCTGCCAGAAACTACTCCCTTCTTGTTAATCAAGGAGTTTCTAGTGGCCTCTGAGCTAGCTGGCACAAGTAATTAAGTTTAATATACTCGATAGGGACATACCGACCTCAGTCCTATGTCATATTATTCCAATGCGCAGAGCCTATTAGGGAAATAGGAGCTACACTACATGGCACCCAACGGTTTGGTAAGGCGGTAATTTAACGTTAGATACTGAGTAACTCAGCCGTGCCCTTTTCTCTCAGAGACCCCTACCCATATACTCCAAAAGACGTCTGGAGTGGGCAGGGTTAAGTATCCGCCACTGCTACATAGGGAAGCACCCTATATATTAGCTGTTTGGTTTGCTCAACGTTGAAGGATACAGTGTTCCAATAATATTGTGCACCTTATCTTTGTTTCCTTGAAACTTGTTCTACATTTTTCAAAAAACAAAATGCCTGACTCCGACAACGGTGACGTTGCGGGTCAGCCAGCTTTAAGAGCTTTAAACATTACAGGTTTAGATGGAACCGAGGAGGGTGTTATAGACATCCATCCACACTTAAGAAGAGCCATCACTCTAAAACTCATAAAACATGGTCTACCACCAAGAGGCGGTAGAGCAGTTTTCGTGATAGAGGCACACGAATCCTTTCAGACAGAGGTATTCTATTCATGGGTAATATTTCCTGAATCCAATCCAGTTACAAAACTGTTTCACTTCTACAAAGAAGATGATCCACCAGAGGAATATATTCCTTTCGAGGTTATTGAAATTCCACTTACATACCAGGAGCATCAGCTCTGGTTTAAAGGCGCCCTAAAACATCACAAAAACATTACCAGGCTCGGTCCACTAGGTAGACCAGGAGCAACATGGCCGATTATAGCCGGCTACACACCTCATCCTGAACTGGATATAATGTCAGATGAGGAACTACTTACTCAAATAACAGAGTTAATTAAAATCTATAGACAATTAGTCCAATATGTCATGCGGACTCTCACAGTCCAACCACCATTGACACTTCCAAATCAAACTCCTCAACAGGGGAATACACTAAAAATTACACCACAGACTCTATACACAGTCATGGGTAAAATGCCCACAAAACGTGAGCAAATTCCATTCTGGATAGCTCAAAAAATTACTCAAATCGAAGCAGTATTTCCAAATACTAGCCCGTATGAGAAACACAGAATCCTAACAATCAGTTTACCAATGGGGATCACACCACAACTGGAAGAAGGCACCACTTGGGGCTCAGTCTTTGCTGCCATTTATACTAAAACACATGGTATTCCGTCAATTGCGGTAATACCAGATGTCCTGAAACAAATTCAAAACGAATACGGGGCAGAGCCTGCTCTGAATTTAGGTATGAAATTACTGAAAAATTTCGACCAGGTCTCAACAATAATATTATCTAATATTAAAGGGGAGGCAGCAGCAGTGGCAATCCGCCAAAAATTAAGGGAATACGATGTTACAGAACATCAAACTGAGCTACCCAGAATAATAGAACAATCTTATGCAGAATTAGGCAGAGATAGTTTGGGTGGAAGACCAGTGAAGCCAAAACTATCTGAAAGTCCTGAGAAGGACTCCATTAAACAAACTCCTACATCTTCTAAAAAGAAGTGGGAGACTAACAAACAAAATTCAAACGAGAAACGTTCTCAATCCCGAGGTAGGTCTCCTCAAAAGGAGCCCTCTGAAAGGAGGTATAACCTCAGGAATAGGGATAATTTAAAAAACCTGACAGGTATCAAGATACTGATACACGTTCCTCTCGTACCTTTCAGATCTCGTCACAGACTTCGGAAAGAAGAGGACGGTCAGAACATAGAGAAGAACGCGTGAAATCGAAAGACGACAAACACGTTCCAAAAAACAAATCAAAACCTCAATTCTCCAAAAAGAAAGTAGCAGGTCTAAAGATCAGACATGCCGAGGATACTGAGAACACAACTCAAGAACGGAGAATGGGCTCAGACAATGCTGGACAGTGCAGCAGAAGTCACAATAGCTCGCCAGAACCTGAAGGAACTTCTGGAGATAGTGGACTTGAATGAGTACATTACAGTTGAGACTGTAGACACCAGGGTTAGTACTCCACAAAAGTTATATGAAATAACACTCCGGATGGAGGGAGACATACCTAGACAGGTGAAAGCACTTTTTTGGGAAAGACTATCAAGGGGCTATGACATACTTCTAGCAGAAAAAGACTGGCCACCACAATTTGTCAGGAGTGCCCACACGGCGAGGACATTATTATGCCTGCCTTCTCCAACCATATTCCAATACACCTTTAATATACATATGTCAGGAAATGGGCAGTAGCCCAGGCCCCAGCATTATATAAAAATCATGTAGGATGGGATGAGGACTCACCTCACCATAAAATACATCTGAAACATGAACCAACTGCACAAAGGCAGTACCCAATAAAGCAAGAAGCTAAAAAACAGGTCAGGGAGATCTTAGATCAACTTGAATACCAAGGGGTGATTGAAACATGCACCTCCTCAATGAACAATCCTTTGTTTCCTGTCTCCAAACCAGACAACACATATCGTCTAGTTTTGGATTACAGACACTTAAACACTTGTTCTAAAACATTTGCAGTGCAAAATGCACATAGCACAGCATTAATGAATACCATTGTGCGTAAAAATTATAAAACTACATTAGACATCTCAAATGGTTTCTTTTGTCAAAACATAGCACCTGAAAGCAGGAACTTAACAGCTTTCTCCATAATGGGGACCCAGCGTCAGTTTTGTCGACTCCCACAAGGGTTCAAGAACAGCCCAGGTTTATTCTCAGCGAGGGTAACGGAGTTACTACAAATTTATGACAACGAGGCAATGTCCTATGTCGATGACATCTATCTGACAGACGATGACCTGGATAAACACTTGAACAGGGTGAGCACCATTATACTGGGCTTCGCCTCTGAGGGCTACAAATTCAACTTCAAAAAGTCCAGAATTGCCCATCTCAATGTCCTATTTCTAGGATATGAGCTTTCAAGTGAAGGCAAGAGCTTGGCAGCTAAATTTCTAGAGAAATGTGCGCTGCTCCAACCTCCAAAAACTCTAAAAAACTTACAATTCAACCTGGGTTTCCTAAATTTTGGAAGAACATACATTCTAAATTACGCAGAAAGGGTTAAACCTCTCTACGCATTAATCAAACCTGATTTTTCAATCACAAATTGGACACAAGAACACACAGAAATCTTGCGTTCACTCCAGGCTAACATGTTAGCAACAAATCACTTACAAACACGCGTAAGTCAACGCAACCTGGTGATCCGAATAATTTCGGGTCAATGCGGATTCACCTACTTAACATTTAACGAGGGTGAAAAAATACCAATCGCATACAAATCTCATTTGCATACACAAGCGGAAATGCGCTTCACTTCAACTGAAAAAATTCTGACAGCAGTTCAAACCGCTGTAGCAAAAGAAAGAGCCCTAGCCCAAGGGAAACGCATTATTGTCGTAACCCCAGTTCCGGCCTTAGAAGCGGTAACAAAAGCAAGCATTCCAAATGCTAAAGCATTACATCCAAGATGGATACAATGGGTTAATTCTCTTGCTGCAACAGATGTTGAATATGTTTTTGATCCTGATTTAAAAACACAAGCGTTCCTGCAATATGAACAAGAATGTCCTCTGCCCACTGAAATTCTGCCTCTCAATCAGTACGAATTCATAATTTACACTGACGGATCCGCACAGCCTGCAACAGGTAGTAAGCAAGCTTACAGTGCAGCGTGTGCAATCGTTAAAGGTCGCATGCGAGATGGCATCTTCAGACCTATGGTCACAAAAACTCAATCTCTAGGAGACTGTACAGCTCAGCGAGCTGAACTACAAGCATTCAACTGGCACTTGAAAGTACAGATCGAGAATTCCCCACACTAATAGTGTGCGATTCCTTTTACTGTGTTCAGTCGTATAATGAATATATACAAAACTGGCTTGAAAATGGGTTCAAAGATGCGAAAGGTGGCACAATAAAGCACAAAACGCTTTGGGAACAAGTAGTTCAGGTGAAAAACGAACTACCAAAGGCTCACGTGATCCACACACTGAGTCATCAACGTGATGGCGTTCACGTTGCAGGAATTCATTGGCTGACGAAGCCGCAAAGGGGGCTGTTCAGACGGCTTCCGTAGCTGCGATCACTCGTTCAAAAACGAAAATAGACAGTGAGATAATGTTGGCTGTCAATGCTACAAGCAAAGGCAGTGGTGCAGCGTTACCAAAAAGTTTCCACTCAAGTACTCTTATGTAATTGATGCGAACAACGTTCCTTTTGCTCGAATCCCTGGAGTGGGGGATCGGGTAATTCCAAACATGGAACGTAGAGCAGCTTTGATTTATGAAGCACATTTGGGGGAGGGTCTGTCACATCAAGGGATCTCTAAAACAATGTTGACGTTAAAAGAGATGTACTGGTGGCCTGGAATGAATACAGAAATACACATATTTGTCAATAACTGCTTAGACTGTAAATTACAGTGGGAAAGCCACCAGACACCATGCTACGAATGTAGCTGCCCATTACAGACACCATTGTTAGACAGCATTAGACTATCTATGCACAGGCGTCCTCATGGACAAGTGCAATCCCACAAATACTAAATCTAGGTTCCTATGGATATGGCCTCAGCGCTCGGCTGACGCTCGAACTGTTATAAAAGATTTGCGAGTCTTTATCGGCACATACGCAATAGGCACGCTACATTCTGACCAGGGCCCTGCGTTTAGCTCTCGGGCTTACAAAGAAGCCATGGCCAGTGTGGGCGTTGCATTGCAGTACTCCTCTCCATTCCATCCTGAGGGAAATTCGGTTGTGGAAAGGAAAAACCGGGACATAAAGCAGTCTATAACAGCTAGGGTATTAGGTTCGGGTGATGGGTGGGTCAAACATCTTTATGGGGTCCAACGCTCATTAAATAACCTGCCAAGAGGTTCTCTAGGGGGGGTCACTCCATATGAGGTCCTATTTGGGACAAGAATGTGGGTACCAGACCTCTATCACGTAGGCACAGTGGTGGAAAATAAACCCTTTGATATCAAAGATCGTTTGGCTGTTTTACAGGAACTCAATGAACTAAGATCGAAACAAAGCAACGTATTCCTGCAGCCGACCACCACTGGGGAAAAACCGGCGGTCCCAGCAAGGCCTGTCTGGATTCCAAAAGTTGGGGATCTAGTCAGAGAAAATATTGCGGACAAGAAGGAATTTGGACCTTCTTACAGACAACCAGTACCTGTCCTAGCAGTTCAAGGAACAAGAACAGTACTTCTGCCGCCCCTTGCTGGAAGAAAGGAGAAAATATTTGTGTCCATTGACCTCATCAAACCACAGTATGTGGCCAATACTAAGTAGTAGGCCTCGTGGACTCCGTCCTAGTAGCAGACACACTCCTCTCGCTACTATCCAAGAGGTTCAGACTGAAAGACTGATAACAATTGGGAATTCAGCAGTAACAGATGAAGGACTAAGCAACAATGCTATGGAACTCATCCCTCTTGAAAATCAAGTAACAGTTCGTCCAAATACACCTGTCTACACCAATGTGGCAAGTGATCAACTGGTTGCAGCGATTTCTACAAATCCTGATGCAATTCCAACAATTGACAGAACTGCTTCTGGCTATTTCATTAACTTTGATACGTTCTCAGAAGATCCGAGTGAACCTGAAACAACGCCAGCATCATTAACATTCAAGCAGCAAGTACAAGACTTTCTTCACTTTCTGAAAAAGACTTATCTGGTTTCTCCATGGATTTAACTCTGGATTATTTCTGGAATTTTTGTTTTCCTGCTTTGGCTAGCTTTGGTTATGACTATGAGCGTGCTTATAAATGGCAGATACATCCATGTGAACACTGAAGGAAAAGATGTGAACGTACTTTTGAAACCTCATAAATCTTCCCATCGTGAAGCAAGAGACTTGTCAACAGTGAACATCACAGCCGTTCCTATACAGGATGGTATAGTGTGGGTCAAGACTGATTTTGATATCTTTGGCCCGACGGAACAATTGAACATTACACATTTGTTTAAAATTTCACTAAGTGATCTCATTTCGTCCAGTACCTATTCTGATGATTGGGACTTTGAGACTGTTAACGACATAATGTTTGACCTAGAAAAATCTGCTGCATTTTCTAAAAATGAATATTTAGAGGGTTCATCAGACTATGAACAGCTGTATTGCTATAACCACTATGGTCATCATTATTTGCATAAATATGCATACCCTAGAAATGTGTTTATGTTTAACCAATGGGAGCATTGTCCTACACCACCAAAAGGTAGTTCAAAAACATTTGCTAACAAGTTTCCATATTTTTTAGGTTACAATACATCTGATCCAGAAACGTTTTACTATAAAAATGTAAACAAAACAGGACTGAAAATTATGTTAACTAATACAAAACAGATTTACTCTGCAGCATTTATTGCCCAACTGTCTAGACAGGGTATTGACTTATGGAAAGACACAATAGACACAAAAACTGTCTGGGGTACTAAAGATTGGCAAGTGCAGGGGATAGAAGCTTTATTTAGAGCCTGTATCATCCCTGAACAAATAGTGTTTTTGAATGAAACCGTCCAACAAACATCTTGTCTTGGACTAGCCAAGATCAAAGAGATGAAAACTCCTTCTGTACCAACACCTGCAAGTGATAACAATACACAGGCAGCGGTTACAGTTGACAAAATACTACAACTCAACAGATCTAATCCTGATTGGAGAAAATGGTTGATCTGGCCCACAGACACGAACAACTGTCAGGAAAGATTCCTGAATAAAACTCAGGGATTTACTATTCATAGGCCAGACCCAAGATACGTCAAAAGACAGCATCCGGGGGTAGTAACAACATACAGTGTAGGAAAATTATGCCTCGATTGGCTGCAGACATCTACACTACAGGATGTGAAACAACACTTATCCTTACTTAAAGAAGACGCAGGGAATTCTTGCTTGGACCAACAAAACCACGCCAAAAACGTTTCATATATGCCGGCATTTATGCTGCCTATAATGAAGCATGGAAAGTGTCACAGATGGAGGCCGCAGAACGAATACGTGAACTTGATCGTATTAATTTAGAGAAAACACTCACTGTGGTCGACAATGGGTTAACAACTTTGTCCTCCAGAATATATTCATTGGACAGCGTTGTATCCTCTGCTATCGACGTACTAGAACAAGATTTGGCGATGTTACAGCAAGGCCAATCTCAATTACATTCTATTGTGTTATTAAGCTGGACGCTGCAATCTTTGCGTGCGGGCTATGTGCCTTGGCGTTTCATCAACACGTCGGCTCTGTTTGCAGAATACAATCTAACTGATAAACAGATCGAACTGGCACAAAGAGGAGCAAAGTATACAGTGCTGAGCATTGAAAAACTGGAAAAGTTACCATTCACAGTGGCAGAAAAACCAGCTACAGAATGGCTCATTCATGGCAAAATCACACTACCTGTGACTACTTTTCAGTTTCAGTATTGCCTCAAACAAATGCAAGCAGGCAAATATGAAAGGTTGGGTAAGGAATACATTAAGACATCTTGGGATTTACCGTATACATATAGATGTTGGAGTGGGGATCGTGAAGTGTTTTTGAGCGGTACACACTGTAAAAGTGCACTGAGCGGTTCACTTATATGTCAGGACATTTCTTTACACGGGGCTTGCAATGGTTCTGTGGCAAATTTGTCTTGCCATCAGCAGGGTACACCAGCTGCTGTGATTAATCCAACGTTTGGACAACTTTCTAATGGGAGTTACCTCATGTTGAATGATCAGAGTTGCTGCGGCATGTTGCCAGGCATCCCATATCTAGTAACGGTCAACTCCAGGGTCACTTGCTGTATGCAAGTATTGTTTGCCCCAATAGACACAGTCAGGGAGTCGCCTTTGTGGCCTTCGCTGAACGTCTCTTTTATAAGATTTGATACTTTGAGCAGAATGAAAGCCATGCTTTTACAGCAAACAGTGCCTTTGACCTCGGCCAAAGAAACCTATGATCTACAAGTAGCAAGGACTTCGGCTGAGATACAGACTTTAATACGTACAAACTGCCCTATACATTTCGTGGAAATGATAGGACGTATCTTTAACATGTCTGATACAAGCGGAATTGTACATGTATTTAAGAGCATCTGTTACAGTCTGTTAGCACCTTTCCAGGCAATACTCGGAATCATCCCGAACTTTGCACATTCGGTGTTTGGTGGCATACCATTAATTCTAGCACTTGTTGCCGGAATTCTATTTCTCTTCCTGCTATTACGCTATGGCCAACCTATTCGCAGACATCACTCCGAGCGCAGTGGAGAAAGCTCTCCTTGAACGAAAGTGCCGTGAGCGAATAGTACAGCTTTTGGGCATGACTCGTCTACGGGAACTTAATACCACGTGGTTCCTGTCATTCAGACCAAACTGGAAAGATTGCATCTTACCTGTCCTACGATGCCTGCTATGCGGTGAAGAATGCGTGTTAGACACCTGTCTAACATTTCCATCAGCAACGCCAACGGATATCGATACTCTGATGGACCCGATAACGGCCCATGCTCTGTGTTGTCCCCAGAGGCTACCAATCCTGATGACGGCATTCATTGAGATCTCACAGACGCTTCCAGCTGCTGCTGAGGTACGAGATGGATCTACAGGCACACAGGTAACAACGGACGCAAACATTGCTGAGGCATCCTATGCTGACTGCGATGCTTCACATCTCTGTGCAATTAATCTACTACACGAGGTGTTCCAACTGACACCAACTTCAGTGGACGATATTTTGTCTACAGAAATAAATGATCTCATGTTTACACCAGACCCGTACACTGACTGATTCAACCCACAGTGTACCAGAGACACAGTAAAATTTGGCCTTCAAATTTCAAAAACTTGGAACTCTTCCCAAATTGAACTTTTTTCCGTTTTTTCAAACTGAATGGCAATTCAATCGGCTTGAAGTAGAACTAGCCTTATAGTACAGACTTCGCGGTACTTCCTCAGACTCTTTGTCATCTTATTTGTCTAAAAAGTTCATTAATTTTCATGACATGAAATGACTTTGATTTTTTCACAACTTATCGATCATTTTCTGTCACATGTAAATATTACTGCTTATTTTCATTCACATTGCATTTCATTTCAAAATATATGCCTGTAATGAAAAGCAATGCTTAAAATGTACAGTACCTTTTGCATTTTTAATAGGTTTTTAAATACTTTTAAGAAATGTTCTTAGTAATATGCGGTACTCCATTTTATGTTTAGCATACTAAATGTTTAGCATTTTATTATTATCGTACACACAAAAGTGGAGTGGGTGTTGTATTCCTCTTAGGGTGTCCGTATATGGGTTCTCCTGTATCATGTCCTTATATAGGCACAATTCGCCCTGCCCTTATATAGGCATAAAATCCCAGTCCTTATTTAGGCATTAAACCGTGCACTCCAAATACAGGCATGGTCTCCGACATCCGTCCACCCTAACGTCACAACGAGTTCTTGAAGAACAGACCCTTAGGCTTCGGGAGTTTCCCTAGCACAGGACTATTGATTTCTTCAAGGACTCATCTATTATGCATGAACCGTTATACCTTAGGGGTTCATTCATGACGTCTTCCGCTGTCCGATTCACGCCAATGCTAACATTCTGAGGTACCTCTCAGGTATAAATATACCTTCCCTAGCCCTTGTAAATCAGAGGAGACCTCGACTTCAGAGGAGCCCATTTCCCGGCCTGACGCACTGAGAAGACGCTGTCATCCCTGCACGCAGAGAGTCCAGCTTCCAGTGATCTGACTTCCCTCGCGAGGTGTTGGAGTTCGAGTCTGGCAAGAGATTCCCACCTCTCTCATTCTTAAGGTATGGAGCTGACTAGAAACCTAGAGGGACTCTTGGCATACTAGGCATACTAGACTTAACATACTCTTAGTATACCATAGTAAGGAATACTTCACCTACTACATACCTCTCCCTACACCTAGGTTAGGTTAGGTACATTGGGGTAGAACTAGCTTTGAACCGCATTGTATGAGTACTCACATTTTTTAGTCTGTGTTATTTATGTGAATGAATATCTGCTAAAGATCATGTTATGTTATGTTATGTTATATGACTTTTGTATAGCGCAAATCACCTTCAGGTCTCTAAGCGCTTCTAGAGAAGAGTGAGCAAGTCACTGGGGCAGAAATAAAAATAGCAACAGCGGTGGCAGAAGATTACGCAGTTGTTAACGCCTCACTAAATAGGAAAGTCTTTAAACGCTTCCTAAAGATGAGCAGAGCCGGTTCCCTGCGTAAGTACTCCGGCAGATCATTGTAGATCTGCGGGAGAAAAACAGAGAACGCTCTACCCCCTTTAGATTTAGAGATGTACCTGGGGGAAGCCAACCTGCAGGCCTCAGAGGATCGCAGAGTCCGGACAGGAACATATTTCTCCAAGCGATCTTTTATAAACTTGGGTGCCTGACCGTAGATTGCCTTGTGGGCAATACATAGACCCTTAAACTGCGCTCTCTGTTTAATAGGGAGCCAATGTAATTTATGTAACAGAGGGGTAGCGCGTGTTTTTCTAGGAAGTCTAAAAATAAGCCTGGCTGCATCGTTCTGCACCACCTGCAATCTCCCAATAAGCTTCTGGGGAGGCCGATGTAAAGGGCGTTCCCATAATCCAGCCTGGAGATGACAGTGGCAGAGACAATTGACTGTAATGAAGATGTAGACAAAAGAGGAGCAAGTTTCCGTAGCTGCCTGAGTAAGCCAGTACAGGTTCCTACTACCGTGGTGACCTGGCAAGACATAGATAATTCAGAGTCAATTTTCAGCCCCAGGCTTTTTACAACCGGGACTGGTACCGGGACTACACCTAGTTCCGGAGGCCAGAAGAGATCACACCAGGGGCTATTACTTGTTGGAATGACGAGCAATTCGGTCTTATCCGGATTTATTTTCAGTGAATTGGCCGTCATCCAATTCACAGTAAACCTGAGCAACTTTCTGGCCGACTCCTGGGCCTGGCGGGAGTTGTTAAGCCGGATAAGAAGTTGAGTATCATCGGCGTAATTGAAGACCTGACAGTCCATGTGAGTCAGAGTCTCCACAAGGGGTTGCAAATAGATATTAAAAAGAAGTGGAGATAGTGCAGAGCCCTGGGGACCCCACATGCCAGAGAGCCCAGATCCGATATCTGCTCACCCAGCTGAACTCTCTGAGTACGGTCAAACAGAAATGACTTTAGCCATTGGTATGCTTGCCCGCTGATGCCCAGATTGGTGAGACGGTTCAGCAGTATTTTATGGCTGACCGTATCGAATGCCGCTGACAGATCTAGTAAAATCAGGGCACTCGGCTGTTTATCGTCGGCCATAACTCTGAGCTCATCCAGAACAGCCAACATCACTAGCTCTGTACTATGATGAGCTCTGAAGCCCGCCTGTCTAGCTTGGAGTAGCTGGTGGTCCTCCAAATACTTCGAAAGTATCTTTAATACGTGGTGTTCCAACATCTTGGCTAGAAAGGGGAGCTGAGAGATGGGTCTATAGTTCTTTAGAGTCAGAATATCTGCACCAGGTTTTTTCAACAGTGGGGTGACCCTGGCTTCTTTGAAATTTATCGGTAAATAGCCCATAACCAAATAATAATTTAATAGTTCCAGGATCTGCTTCTCCAGCCCTGGCAGGGCTAGCGCAGGGCTAGCGCAGTATTATTTATTTCTACTGCTTACGCTGTACATTATTTATCTTGCATACTGTCTTGTGATCGTAACTGCACATATTACTTACACGAGAAACAAGACTGTTCAATAAATCTTTTATTGAAACACCCGTCTGTTCTTTCTGTGTAACTTTGAAGAAAACTAAGCGTGCACGATTGAGCTGAGTGAAAGGGTTATCTATTGTTTCCACGACTCTGGGACACGTTCTGATTCTAAAAGGGAAACAAAGTTGTCATGTTTTGTGGCTGCCAGAAACTGCTCCCTTCTTGTTAATCAAGGAGTTTCTAGTGGCCTCTGAGCTAGCTGGGCCAAGTAATTAAGTTTAATATACTCAATAGGGACATACCGACCTCAGTCCTATGTCAAACCTATAGGGTATATTATTCCAGTGCGCAGAGCCTATTAGGGAAATAGGAGCTACACTACAAAAAATTAAAACATTAAATTAAAAAATTGCTGCAGGTGGTGGTGGTGATTAAAGAGGGGAATCAGCTTCAATCACAGTGAGAGGTGAAGGTGATGAGGAAGAAGAGGGTGACAGCTTAACGCAAAGCAGCCCTATCCCCAGCAGTGCACCAGTATCACCCACCTCAGCAACCTCAAAATGGCACAGGAGTCAGATGGAGACACCACAGCATACAGTGGCTGCCCCAAGGCGCACACTGAATCTACCACATCCTAGTTCTCTTCACAAGTCACCTGCGTCAGTGGCACCACAAAAGAAAAAAATCTAGGATACTATTATGGACATGTTTAGCCAGGAGGTGCCCTATAAACGCAACCACCCAATGGCATGATTGTGCAATGGGAAGCTGGCTAAAATGTCAGCGCTGGCCATCCTCCATTTTTCTTTTGTGGAACAAGAGGAATTCCAGGAATTTGTGGCAACCATCTGCCTGAAATGGAAGGTTCCCACACTGACCTATTTTGGCAGAGTTGCTCTTCCAGTGCTCCATCATGATGTGCTGTAATTGGTTGGACAAGCTTTTCAGCAGAGTGCTGTTCACACTAGCCACCTGGTGACAGACATGTGGACCAGTTGTCAAGCCACTGACTACATGTGTATCACTGCACACTGGAATTCTTTTGTGGGGATTAGGCAACAGCTATCAGCAAGTCTCAGTGCTAGAGAAACTTTTATGGCAGGTCTCGGTGCTAGAGAAACTTTTACGGGCATTTGGCGGAATGAAACAATGTGCCATGTTTACCATGCAGAAATCCCATACCACTACAAACATCTTGGAAGACTTTAACAGCAAGGTGTTTGAATGGCTGTGACCCAGGGGTCTCAGAATTGGATTTGTTGCCACGGAAATAGGCAATAATATAGTTAAGGTGATGGCAGATGGTAGCTATTTCCATGTCCTGTGTTTGGTGCATTGCATCAACCTGATTGTGCAGGAATTTCTCAAAAAAGAAGACCTAGTCAGCAACATACTGACCATGTGCAGAAGAAACTGCACTCATTTCAGCCATTCTTTTAAAGCCCGGAAGCAGTTGAGGATCATTCAGCGTGCAATAGAGTATCAAATAAAGCCCTCATACAGGAGGCGCCAACTGGTTGGAATGCGACCTATCATATGTTGCAACATCTGTTTCAGCAGCATAAACCAATCAATGAATGGGCCATTCAAACAAGAGTGGATGCAACTGGGAAAGCATTACCATGGAGATGGACAAATGGGGTCTAGTCAAATGTCTTACACAGATGATACTTCCTTCTGCGGTTTTCACATGGGAAGTCAGCAAGGAGGACAGTATGATGGGCCAAGCTATCTAGTTGATGCATCTGCTACAGGACCAGTTAAATAAAGGAGTCTAAAGGTATGCAGGTGTGAATGAAAATGCAGAAGCACATGGCTTGGTTGAGAGCTTTAACCCTTCACTTGGCTGTTTATACAAGGCTGTAAAGAGGCATTGTGTCGTCCAAAGAGTACATCTGTATCAAAACCTGATCCATGGTACAAAACAATACTGGCCACTTTCATTCCTTTTTCAGAACTGCACGTTTCACAATACAAGACGTGGAGTTTTGAGCAAACCAGAGACCTGGAAGAAGAATGGCTGGAAATTAGAGTCCCTCTCCCAGGCAAACGTTCTGAGGTGTTACGTTCAACTTCCAGAGAGGTCAGCGCTGTTTTCTCGCAGCAGCCAAAATCAGCAACAAGAACACCGGCAACAACAATAACAGCACTGGGAACAAAAGAATTGGCCCAAACGTCTGCATTGACTTGGTTTCAAGTGACAGGGCTTAAGTCCAGTGCAGAGGCGAAGGCAAAAGAGGTTGAGCAAGTGGCAGCACCAATGACCATTCAGAGGACATCCTCAAAACGTGGAGAGATTGACCATGATCAAAATGGAAAAACACTTCATACTATACAATTACACTGTTCCTGAAATACCACAGGAGGAGGAGGGTAATTGGTCAGACTAAAGTGTGTTAGCTGACCGACTTCTGGGCAAACCACCTGAGTTTGAGGATGAACTCTAATTCCCTGACTGAGTAGGCCACCATAGAACTTATTAATTATTTATTTTTTAACTGCTTTCCAAAAAAAATGGATATAGCTAGAGGAATATTATATCATTTTGTTTGTGTCTGACTCGTGCAGCCCCACCATTTTTAAGCACATGTAGGGCGGGATTGGAGTTGGACTAGTGTGCAGTGAAGAAGCCTACCTATTCCCTTCAAGGACATTGGAGACAATGCCTGCCTCCGTCCCATGCTCATCCTTTTTAATACCCAAGCAGGGCTGCCCTAGTAAAGATCATTTGATTTACCAGACTGTCAATGTGTTGCTTGATTCAAAGAGGAGATAAAATTCTGTGCCACTGTGCTTGGATTGGAACAGATAACTAACTATTTCACCAATGAGTAAGATATTATGGGGTGATTGTTAGTGATGATTGATGATTTACGTGTTGGTGGTGCCAGACAGTGAGGCTGTGTTCATCTAATTTGTACATTTTATTCCCATGCTTTGCAATGTTTGTGGACTGATGGGTGTTAATTTTTCATGAAGGTGATTGGCCCTTCACACTTAGCGAGAATTACTTAAAGGGTCCAATCCATCAAAAACCAGACCAGCCTGTTTAGTTAAGAGACACAAATCTACACAAAATACTCAAATTATTTTTCTCTTCTTGTTCATCAACAGCAGTGCACAAAGGGCCTGATTCACAGAACTAACTTACGTCAAAAACGTAAAGTTAGTACTTTTTGGTATTCACAGAATACACTTACTCATTTTGGTATTCACAGAAGGCACTTACTCATTTCGGTATTCACAGAAGTTAGTAGTAAGTGCCTTCTGTGAATACCAAAATGAGTAAGTGTATTCTGTGAATACCAAAAAGTACTAACTTTACGTTTTTGACGTAAGTTAGTTCTGTGAATCAGGCCCTACAGGTCTGTGTCATGTATTTGGGTCGAGACGGAGTTGGACCGATTTTTTACTCGTAGTCAAGAGGAGAAGGCCCTAAGGACTCAGGGCAGGACTACGTTACCAGCCAGAAGAAGGAAGTTATCAACTTCAAGGGAAACCAGCAAGATGATGCCTCTGAGGGCTCTCAGCTCTGTGGGAAATGCTGCTGAGTGTGTGTGCTGGCTCAAATGTGAAAACTCCTCTTATGTGGTTGTGATTGGGGGGTACCGTTGTAACTGGAGACAGACATGTGATGCATCATGCCACATCATCATCATATAATGGGTTCACTGACAAAATATCGAGGTAAATAATATTGAAGTAAAAAATATCGATGAAAAAATATAGAATGCAAAAATATCGACTCCTATACTTAAACAGGTAAGTACAAAAATATCAACAAAACAAATATTGATGTTAAAAATATAGTTGTACAAAATATCGAATTTTATATATATATATATATAAAATAAAATAATAAATATTAAATATGTTAAATAATAAAATTAATATAAAAAATAAAGTATTTTTAACCCTTTCCATGCGTTGGACGGCCGGGAGCCGTCCAACGTCACGGTGGGTGTGTGCGTCGGACGGCTCCCGGCCGTCCTAGCACCCACCCATGGGGGAAGCGCTGGCGCTCCCCCCGTGGGCTGCCATTAAAGCTGCCCCCACCGGGGACAACAGGGGAAGCCCATCCGCTTTCCACCCATCCCCGCCCCCCCACAACATCATGTAATGACGTCAGCGCGCCTGGCGCGCTGATGTCATTACATGATAACGGACGCGCTGGATGCCATTTGCTTCCAGTGCGTCGGCGGATAAGAGGAGGGTGGGGGGATTTTAAAAAGGCATCGGAGGAAAGGAAAGTGTTTTCCTTTCCTCCGATGTCTTTTTAAGCATTCCTGCTGCGCGATCACGCATGGGGCGTGATCGTGCGGCAGGAATGCTTGGTTTTTTTTGTTTTTTTAAAGGGCCTGTGTGTCAGGGAGCGGCCCCTTGGGCAAGGGTCGCTCCCCTTGTCGGAGCAATGTTTGTGGATGTGTCCGCCTCCCTTGGGGGGGGGCAGATCAATTTAAAAAATAATGTAAATAAGGCATGATAAGACCACTAGGCCACCAGGGATTTCTTTATTTTTTTAAAGGGCCTTTGTGTCAGGGAGCGGCCACTTGACCAAGGGTCGCTCCCCTTGGGGGAGCAATTTATTTGTATGGGTCTGCCCCCCTTGGGGGGGGGAAGATCGTGTTTATAATAATTAAAAAATAAGTCACTGTGAGCCCACTAGGCCACCAGGGATTATTTTTTTTTTAATATGTTTTTAGGGAGCGGCCCCTTAGGCAAGGGCTGCTCCCCTTTGGGAATCATTTATTTTGGCCGATTCTGCCCCCCGTGGGGGCAGATCAGCCTTGTTATTCTAGGCCCATCTGCCCCCAAGGGGGGCAGAAGCCATTAGACACCAGGGATTGTTTGTGTTGTTGGGGAGCGGCCCCTTGGGCAAGGGTCGCTCCCCTTTGGGGACCATTTATTTTGACCGTTTTGGCCCCCCTTGGGGGCATAAGCCATTAGACACCAGGGATGGGTTTTAGTGTTATTGGGGAGCGGCCCCTTGGGCAAAGGGCTCTCCCCTTGGGGGAGCAATATGTTATTGGGGAGCGGCCCCTAAGGCAAGGGTAGCGCCCCTTTGGGGAGCATATATTTGGGCCGTTTCTGCCCCCTGGGAAGGCAGATCGGCCCAAATAAACAATTAATTGTATTGTATGCCCACTAGGCCACCAGATTGTTTTAGTGTTGTTGGGAGCGGCCCCTTGGGCAAGGGTCACTCTCCTTTATGGGGTATTTACTGTGGCCATTTCTGCCCCCTTTGGGGGCATATCGGCCATATGTTGTCAGGCCCATCTGTCCCCTAGGGGGGCAGAAGCCACTAGACACCAGGGCTTTTTAAATGTTGGTGTTGGGGAGTGACCTCCTGGGCAAGGGTAGCTCCCCCTTTATGAGGGTGAATTTTTTGGCTGTTTCTGCTCCCCGTGGGGGCAGATCAGCCTTATGCTTTTAGGCCCACCTACCACCTTTGCTTGGCTGGTGGATAGTGTGTGGACTAGTGCATTATTTGCATATGTGATTGTAATGTTTTATTTCTCCTTTTTATTCTAGTGCAAAGTTTTTGATTCTTGTTTGCAGTTTCAGCAGTGGTTGATCTGCAGTTTTGCGTAGTTGCATTTTTTTGGTAAGAATTTTTTTTTTGTTGTGTTTACTCCAAATGAGTATTAATGTCATGCATGAATTCATTTTTTGTAAGTGGGGTCATTATAGCAGCATATTTAGTTAGTGTTTTGAGCATGAAATTCTTTGCAATGTGTTTTGCGTTGTCTTATGTGTAATTTTCTTTTTTTTTCTTTTTTAGTGGGATACTGTTGGTCCTTACTGTGTCTGTGCAGAGTAGGTGGTGGTGAATCTAGCTGCTTCTGGGAAGTGAGTGGTATAGTGTTGGAGTATATAGGTCTTTGTGATAAAGCCACATTTTGTTTATTACTTATTTTACAAAGGGTTTGTTGTTGTTGACTTGTTTGACAAGTTACCTTTATTAGTAAGCATTATGGCTAGCCGTAGAATTACTGCTCAGCAGGTGGTTGGTATGCTTTTTGAATATTCCTCTGAGCAGGATTATGAGACTGACAGTGCGTCTGAGGGACAGGAGGGAGTGCAAGATTCTGGCAGTGAGTTTTCTGTCCACGAGGAATCATCTGATGATGAAGCTAC
Organism: Calotriton arnoldi; assembly: GCA_963921515.1. Lineage (NCBI taxonomy): Eukaryota > Metazoa > Chordata > Amphibia > Caudata > Salamandridae > Calotriton > Calotriton arnoldi. The sequence goes on along the minus strand of CAWUFW010020344.1, from coordinate 74,763 downwards.
TATCAGTGGGGATGAAGCTACTCTCAGTGCGGATGAAGTGCCTGTTTTAGAGGAGGACACTGATGTGCCGATGGTGCAGCAAGAGACATCGGTATTGCAGCCTGAGGTTGCAAGGCTTCCTACTGGAAGTGCTGGACTCTGGGTTGATCCAAACATGGTGCAGCCGGTGTTGCCTGCCTTTAGTGGGGATGCAGGGTGTAGAGTGGATTGTGAAAACATTTTGCCTACACAGTTTTTTCAGTTGTTTATGGATGATGTATTTTTGGCTGAGATTGTTGAGCAGACTAATTTGTATGCTGAACAGTTTTTGAGGGGCAACAGTGCCAGACTTAGGCCCCGCTCTAGAGCTATCAGTTGGACTCCCACAAATCTGGATGAGATGAAGAAGTTTTTGGGTTTGACTTTTTTGATGGGCTTGATAAGGAAGCCGTCCCTGGCTTCATATTGGTCTACCAGTCCCTTGATGGCAACAGCCATATTTCCTGCAATTATGAATCGTAATTGGTATTTACTTTTGCTTCGGATGCTGCATTTTGTTGATAATACTTTGGCGTTGCCACGAGATCACCCTGACTGTGACCCTCTTTTTAAGATTCTGCCTGTTCTTGATCACTTTGTAGATTGATTTTCAGAGATCTATACTCCAGGGAAAGAAACAGCTGTTGATGAGTCTTTGGTCCTGTTCAAGGGCCGTTTGGTTTTTAGGCAGTGCGGGGCAGATCTACAAGGGAGTGTTGCAGCGTGGCAATGCAAGCCCTTTGGCTGCGCCACGCTGCGGCACTTCCGAAGCACAGGAATGCGACATATTTACAATAATATGTCGCATTCCTGTGCTCTCCCCTGCGCTGTCGCACAAACTGCAGCCATGCGCCGGCGCAGGCACCCTTGCACCATGGTGCAAGGAGGCCTGCGTCATGGGGAGATTGTTTTTGTGCAGGATGTTGCTGTGGGAACACCCACAGCATCATCCATGGAACGCCCCTCCCACGCAAAGTGCTGCGTGTGAAGGGGCCATATTTACAAGGAGAGGAAAAGTCACGCACAGTGGCTTTTCCTCTCCTTGTAAATATGGAGAAGTGAAATGCTCCTCCAGTACGTCACAAAAAGTGACGGACTGGTGGCACAATGGGCTCATAAATCTGCCTCTGCATTCCTAGCAAAAGCAACGTTATGGAATTAAGATGTATATGTTGTCTGAGAGTAGGACAGGATATGTCTATAATTTCCGGGTGTACACTGGTACGGATTCCACTATTGACCCCCCCTGGTTGTCCGTCCACTTTTGGAGTTTCAGAGAAAGTTGTGTGGGATCTTGCTAGAGGACTGTTTAACAGAGGTCACCATTTGTACCTTAATAACTTCTACACTGCTGTGCAATTGTTTAAGGAATTGTTCAAAGTGGACACTTTTGCTTTTGGCACAATCCGCTCTAACCGTAAAGGTTACTCAAAAGAGCTTGTTTGCAAAAAGCTTCAGAGGGGACAGTGTAGTGCCTTGCGTAGTAAGGAACTGCTAGCTGTGAAATTTGTGGACAGGAGGGATGTGTACATGCTGACTACCATCCATGATGAGAGTACTTCACCTGTGACTGTTTGGGGTAAGGTTGCTGAAGTGCGCAAACCTGTGTGCATTGTAGACTACAATAAGCACATGGTGGTGTCGATAGAGTAGATCAGAGGTTGGAACCTTACACTGCTGGTCGTACGGCTTACATTTGGTATAAGAAGTTGGCCATCCATCTCTTCAATACAGCAACTTTTAATGCTTTTGTTGTGTTCAAGGAGTGTTCTCCTGCGTCAAAGATGACTTTTGTTCAGTTTCAGGAGTCTGTGATAGGCAGCCTTGTTGTAGAGCAACAGGCAAGTGTTCCTAGAGTTGGAGTGGTGGAGGATGTAGCTAGATTGAAAGATCACCACATTCCTGATTTAATTCCTCCCACGCCCCAAAAAACCAATGCCTGTAAGAGATGTAGAGTCTGCTTGCGAAGAGGTATGCGGAAGGAGAGTCGTATGCACTGTGCCGATTGTCCTTCTAGTCCTGGGCTGTGTGTGCCCACATGTTTCAGATTGTATCACACTCAAAAGAGTTTTTGGGAGCAACTGTGAGTCTAATAGTGTACTGCCTGGTCTGTATGGTTTTATATAGTTGTTGTTCAGTTTCACGGTTGGCATTAGAATGATGTCTTTAGTTACTACTGTTGTTTTTGTAGTTATAGTTTTGTATCTAGTTGCAATTGGTTTGTGTTTTCTTTCTTGTTAAAAACAAATTTATGACGGTGTGCGTGGACTGGGGCTTGGCTGGCGGTATGTGTGAACTGGTGCTTGGCTGGGTGTGTGCGTGGGCTGGTGCTTGGCTGGTGGTGTGCGTGGACTGGTGCTTGGCTGGTGCTGTGCGTGGACTGGCGCTTGGCTGGCGGTCTGCTTGGGCTGGTGCTTGGCTGGCAGTGTGCATGGGCTGGTGCTTGACTGGCAGTGTGTGTGGGCTGGCGCTTGGCTGGTGGTATGCGTGGGCTGGTGCTTGGCTGGTGGTGTGCGTGGGTTGGCGCTTGGCTTGCAGTGTGCGTGGGCTGGCGCTTGGCTGGCAGGGTGTGAGTAGTGACTTGCTGCTGGTCATTATACACTCTGCTAGTCAAATGCCACTGCAGACACTATGTCAACCACCAGCCGGTGTGATTGCTGTGTCAGTCATATGGGCGTATGAAAGTGATGGGCCCATGAATGGCGCTATCTGTTGATGTGAATGTTGTAATGTACTGGACCCGCGGCTGGCGGTGTGAATGGTCTTGTGTGTCACGTATGAAAGGTGTGTGAATGGCCTGTAAAGAGGTTGGTGCCTTGCCCTGGCTTTACAGCTCACGAGCTGTAGGTCATTGGTTAAGTTTTTTAACCTTTTAAATATTAACAGTGCATTTCTTTTTTGTGAAATCTCTTGTTAATAGAATTTTACGCTCTGAACCTTCACTCACCCTCGTGCCAAATCCAACTAGTATGTGTGAGTACTTTAGGAACTGTTCATTTTGAAGTAATATTTGTCTTTTCTGTCTCTCTCTGCCAGGGTGTACATTGTCTCCACATTGTCTGTGAATGTGAGTGTTGTACTTGTAATGTGCTGGGGCCGCAGCTGGTGGTGTGAAATTGTGTGTCAAGTATGAAAGGTGTTTGAATGGCCTGTAAAGAGGTTGGTGCCTTGTCGTGGCTTGACAGATCACGAGTTGAGTCTTTGGTTCAGGCTTTTAACCTTTTAATTATTAACAGTGCATTTCCTTTTTGTGAAATCTCTTGTTAATAAAATATACATTTTGAACCTTTCACTCACCCTTGTGCCAAATCCAACCAGTATGTGTGTGTAATTGAGGAACAGATGGATAGGCTGTCATATTTGTCTCATCTGTCTTTCTGTGGTAAGGTGTAGTCTGTCTCTAGGGAAAAATTCCCAACTTTAGATATTTCTGTAAAGGAAAAAAAAATTGGGGAGTGCTGGGTGGTGTGCCTCTCATGGATCCCAACAAGTTTTTTTACTCACAATGCCATGCAAACCTCAAAATGTGACTATAGTCACACATTTTCCTTGCATTACTGTGTCATAATATTCTGGTGTCAGAAAAACCACAATTTTCCTACCACCCAGCATTCCCCCCAGGTCTCCTGATAAAAATGGTACCTCACTCGCGTGGGTGGGTCAAGTACCCGCGACAGGCAAGGGCCCAAAACCTATTGAGGCGACATCAAAATTACCTATCACAAAACAACCTGGTTTTACAAGGGGGGGTCCCCTGGGTTTTTGGCCCCGGGCTCGGCGGCCATCTTGGGAAACTACCAAACCCACACGTTTCTGAAAACTAGATACCCGGGGGAGTCCAGAGAGGTATGGCTTGCGTGGACCCCCCAACGTTTTTCTACCCAGAATCCCCTGCAAACCTCAAATTTAGCTGAAAAAAATCACTTTTTTCTCAAATTTCTTTGTGGGAAAGTTCTGGAATCTGCATGGATCCACAATTTCTTACCACCCAGCGTTCACCCAGGTCTCCCGATAAAAATGGTACTTCACTCGCGTGGGTGGGTCCAGTACCCGCGACAGGCAAGGGCCCAAAACCTATTGAGGCGACATCAAAATTACCCATCACAAAACAACCTGGTTTTACAAGGGGGGTCCCCTGGGTTTTTGGCCCCGGGCTCGGCGGCCATCTTCGGAAAGTACCAAACCCACACGTTTCTGAAAACTAGACACCCGGGGGAGTCCAGAGAGGTATGGCTTGCGTGGACCCCCCAACGTTTTTCTACCCAGAATCTCCTGCAAACCTCAAATTTAGCTGAAAAAATCACTTTTTTCTCAAATTTCTTTGTGGGAAAGTTCTGGAATTTGCGTGGATCCACAATTTCTTACCACCCATCGTTCCCCCAGGTCTCCCGATAAAAATGGTACTTCACTCGCATGGGTGGGTCAAATACCCGCGACAGGCAAGGGCCCAAAACCTATTGAGGTGACATCAAAATTACCTATCACAAAACAACCTAGTTTTGCAACAGGGGTCCCCTGGGTTTTTGGCCCCGGGCTCGGCGGCCATCTTGGGAAACCTACCAAACCCGCATATTTCTGAAAACTAGATACCCGGGGGAGTCGAGGAAGGTATGGCTTACGTGGATCCCCCAATGTTTCCCTACCCAGAATCCCCTGCATACCTTAACTTTTGCTGAAAAAAATCTCCTACCACCCAGCGTTCCCCCAGGACTCCCGATAAAAATGGTACCTCACTTGTGTGGGTAGGCATAGTGGCTGCAACAGGAAATGGCCCAAATTGTACTGTGGAGACTTCAAAATTACCTATAACAAAACTACCTGGTTTTGTGGGGGGCACCTTTGTTTGTGGCCCCAGGCTCGCTGCCATCTAGGGTACCTACCAAACCTACACATTTATGAAAACTAGACACCCTGGGGAGTCCAATGAGGTATGGCTTGTGTGAATCCCCCAACGTTTCCCTACCCAGAAACCCCTGCAAACCTCAAATTTAGCTGAAAAAAACAAGTTTTCCACATATTTTTGCGTGAAATCACTGTGCTGGCACAAATGTCCTACCCCACAGCGTTCCCCTCAGTCTCCCAAGTAAAATGATACCTCACTTGTGTGGGTGTCAAAAGCAGAATTGGCTAAAAATGTATTTTAAAACAAATTTAGCGCTTAGAATTCTCGGTGCTATACCCTTAATCCCTATGTTTTGGGCTCTTCCCAGTCACAGGCCTTTGGCCCACCCACACACAAGTGAGGTATCATTTTACTCGGGAGACTGAGGGGAACGCTGTGGGATAGGACATTTGTGGAAAATGTGGTTTTTCAGCTAAATTTGAGGTTTGCAGTGTATTCTGGGTAGGGAAACGTTGGGGGATCCACGCAAGCCATACCTCATTGGACTCCCCAGGATGTCTAGTTTTCAGAAATGTGTGGGTTTGGCAGGTTTCCATAGATGCCCAACGAGACCGGGGCCAAAAACACAGGGGACGCCCCTTACAAATCCAGGTTGTTTTGTGATGGGTAATTTTGATGTTGCCTCAATAGGTTTTGGGCCCTTGACTGTCACGGGTACTTGACCCACCCATGCAAGTGAGGTACCATTTTTATCGGGAGATCTGGGGGAACGCTGGGTGGTAGGAAATTTGTGGATCCATGCAGATTCCAGAACTTTCCCACACAGAAATTTGAGAAAAAAGTGATTTTTTCTGCTAAATTTGAGGTTTGCAGGGGATTCTGGGTAGGAAAACTTTGGGGGACCCACGCAAGCCATACCTCGCTGGACTTCCCCGGGTGTCTAGTTTTAAAAAATGTATAGGTTTGCTAGGTTTCCTTAGGTGCCGGCAGAGCTAGGGTTCAAAATCGACAGCTAGGCACTTTGCATAAAAAGGGTCCGTTTTCACTGTGAAAATGTGGTGTGTCCACATTGCGTTTTGGGCCGTTTCCTGTCGCGGGCACTAGGCCTACCCACACAAGTGAGGTACCATTTTTCTCGGAAGACTTTGGGGAATGCGGGGTGGGTGGAAATTTGTGGATCCACGCAGATTCCAGAACTTTCCCAAACAGAAATTTGAGAAAAAAGGGATTTCTTCTGCTAAATTTGAGGATTGCAGGGGATTCTGGGTAGGAAAACGTTGGGGGACCCACACAAGCCATACCTCGCTGGACTCCCACAAGTGTCTAGTTTTTGGAAATGTGTGGGTTTGATAGTTTCCCAAGATGGCCACTGAGCCCAGGGCCAAAAACCCAGGGCTCCCCCTTTGCAAAACAAGGTTGTTTTGTGATGGGTAATTTTGATGTCGCCTCAATATGTTTTGGCCCCTTGCCTGTCGCGGGTACTTGACCCACCCACGCGAGGGAAGTACCATTTTTATCGGGAGACCTGGGGAAACGCTGGGTGGGAGGAAACTTGTGGATCTACGCAGATTCCAGAACTTTCCCACACAGAAATTTGAGAAAAAAGTGATTTCTTCAGCTAAATTTGAGGTTTGCAGGGGAATCTGGGTAGGAAAACGTTGGGGGACCCACGCAAGCCATACCTCGCTGGACTTCCCCGGGTGTCTAGTTTCTGGAAATGTGTGGGTTTGGTAGTTTCCCAAGATGGCCACTGAGCCCGGTGTCAAAACCCAGGGGACCCCCCTTGCAAAACCAGGTTGTTTTGTGATAGGTAATTTTGATGTCGCCTCAATATGTTTTGGCCCCTTGCCTGTCACAGGTACTTGACCCACCCACGCGAGTGAGGTACCATTTTTATTGGGAGACCTGGGGGAATGCTGTGTGGGAGGAAATTTGTGGATCTACACAGATTCCAGAACTTTCCCGCACAGAAATCTGATAAAAAAAGTGATTTATTCTGCTAAATTTGAGGTTTGCAGGGGATTCTGGGTAGGAAAACTTTGGGGGACCCACGCAAGCCATACCTCGCTGGACTCCCCTGGGTGTCAAGTTTTCAAAAATGTATAGGTTTGCTAGGTTTCCCTAGGTGCCGGCAGAGCTAGGGTTTAAAATCTACAGCTAGGCACTTTGAAAAAAAATGGTCCGTTTTCACTGTGAAAATGTAGTGTGTCCACATTGAGTTTTGGGCCGTCTCCTGTCACGGGCACTAAGCCTACCCACAAAAGTGAGGTACCATTTTTCTCAGAAGACTTTGGGGAATGCAGAGTGGGTGGAATTTTGTGGATCCACGCAGATTCCAGAACTTTCCACCACAGAAATGGGAGGAAAATGTGTTTTGTTTGACAAATTTTGAGGTTTGCAAGGGATTCTGGGTAACAGAACCTGGTGTGAGCCAGACAAGTCACCGCATCCTGGATTCCCCTGGGTGTCTAGCTTTAAAAAATGTATAGGTTTCCCTAGATGCCGGCAGAGCTAGGGTTCAAAATCTACAGCTAGGCACTTTGCAAATAAGGGTCCGTTTTCACTGTGAAAATGTGGTGTGTCCACGTTGCGTTTTGGGCCATTTCCTGTCGCAGGCACTAGGCCTACCCACACAAGTGAGGTACCATTTTTCTTGGAAGACATTGGGAATGCGGGGTGGGGAGAATTTTGTGGAATCACACAGATTCCAGAACTTTCCACCACAGAAATGTAAGGAAAATGTGGTTTTTTTGACAAATTTTGAGGTTTGCAAGGGATTCTGGGTAACAGAACCTGGTGAGAGCCAGACAAGTCACCCATCCTGGATTTCCCAGGGCATCTAGTTTTCAAAAATGTATAGGTTTGCTAGGTTTCCCTAGGTGCCGGCAGGGCTAGGGTTAAAAATCTACAGCTAAGAACTTTGCAAAAAAAGGGTCCTATTTCACTGTGAAAATGTGGTGTGTCCACGTTGCGTTTTGGGCCGTTTCCTGTCGCGTGCACTAGACCTACCCACACAAGTGAGGTACCATTTTTCTCGGAAGACTTTGGGGAATGCGGAGTGGGTGGAATTTCGTGGATCAACACAGATTCCAGAACTTTCCATCACAGAAATTTGAGAAAAAAGTGATTTCTTCTGCTAAATTTGAGGTTTGCAGGGGATTCTGCATAGGAAATTGTTGGGTGACCCATGCAAGCCATACCTCGCTAGACTCCCCCGGGTGTCTAGTTTTCAAAAATGTATAGGTTTGCTAGGTTTTCCTAGGTGCCGGCAGAGCTAGGGTTCAAAGTCTACAGATAGGCACTTTGCAAAAAAAGAGTTCGTTTTCACTGTGAAAATGTGGTGTGTCCACGTTGCGTTTTGTGCCGTTTCCTGTCGCAGGCACTAGGCCTACCCACACAAGTGAGGTACCATTTCTCTCGTAAGACTTTGGGAAATGCGGGGTTTGTGGAATTTTGTGGATCCACGCAGATTCCAGAACTTTCCATCACAGAAATGTGAGAAAAATGTGTTTTTTAAAACTTTTTTTTGAGGTTTGCAAGGGATTCTGGGTAACAGAACCTGGTGAGAGCCAGACAAGTCACCCCATCCTGGATTCCCCTGGGTGTCTAGTTTTTAAAAATGTCTAGATTTGCTAGGTTTCCCTAGGTGTCGGCAGAGCTAGGGTTCAAAATCTACAGCTAGGCACTTTGCAAAAAAGGGTCCGTTTTCATTGTGAAAATGTGGTGTGTCCACGTTGAGTTTTGGGCCGTTTCCTGTCGCAGGCACTAGGCCTACCCACACAAGTGAGGTACCAGTTTTCTGATAAGACTTTGGGAAATGTGGGGTGGGTTGAATTTTGTGGATCCACGCAGATTCCAGGACTTTCAAAAACAGAAATGTGAGGAAAATGTGTTGTTTTTTTACAAATTGTGAGGTTTGCAAGGGATTCTGGGTAACAGAACCTGGTGAGAGCCAGATAAGTCACCCCATACTAGATTACCCTGGGTGTCTAGTTTTAAAAAATGTATAGGTTTGCTAGGTTTCCCTAGGTGCCGGCAGAGATAGGGTTCAAAATCTATAGCTAGGCACTTTGCAAAAAAAGGGTCCGTTTTCACTGTGAAAAAGTGGTGTGTCCACGTTGCGTTATGGGCCGTTTCCTGTCGCGGGCACTAGCCCTACCCACAAAAGTGAGGTACCATTTTTCTCTGAAGACTCTGTGGAATGCCGGGTGGGTGGGATTTTGTGAATCCACACAGATTCCAGAACATTCCAGCACAGAAATGTGAGGAAAATGTCTTTGTTTTGACAAATTTTGAGGTTTGCAAGGAATTCTGGGTAACAGAACCTGGTGAGAGCCAGACAAGTCATCCCATCCTGGATTCCCCTGGCTGTCTAGTTTTCAAAAATGTATAGGTTTGCTGGATTTCCCTAGGTGCCGGCAGAGCTAGGGCTCAAAATCTACAGCTAGGTACTTTGCAAAAAAGGGTCCGTTTTCACTGTGAAAATGTGGTGTGTCCACGTTGCGTTTTGGGCTGTTTCCTGTCATGGGCACTAGGCCTACCCACACAAGTGAGGTACCATTTTTCTCTGAATACTTTGGGGAATGCGGGATGGGTGAAATTTTGTCGATCCATGCAGATTCCAGAACTTTCCACCACAGAAATGTGAGGAAAATATGTTTTTTTAACAAAGTTTGGGGTTTGCAAGGGATTCTGGGTAACAGAACCTGGTGAGAGCCACACAAGTCACCCCATCCTGGATTCCCCTCGGTGTCTAGTTTCAAAAATAGATAGGCTTGCTAGGTTTCCCTAGGTGCCGGCAGAGCTAGAGTTCAAAATCTACAGTTAGGCACTTTGCAAAAAAAGGGTCAGTTTTCACTGTAAAAATGTGGTGTCCACGTTGCGATTTGGGCCATTCCCTGTTGCGGGCACTAGGCGTACCCACACAAGTGAGGTATCACTTTTATCGGAAGACTTTGGGGAATGCGGGGTGCGTGGAATTTTGTAGATCCACGCAGATTCCAGAACTTTCCACCACAGAAATGTGAGGAAAATGTGTTTTTTTAAAAATACATTTTGAGGTTTGCAAGGGATTCTGGGTAATAGAACCTGGTGAGAGCCAGTCAAGTCACCCCATCCTGGATTCCCCTGGGTGTCTAGTTTTCAAAAATGTATAGCTTTGCTAGGTTTTCCTAGGTTCCAGCAGAGCTAGGGTTCAAAATCTACAGCTAGGCACTTTGCAAAAAAAGGGTCGGTTTTCACTGTAAAAATAAAGTGTGTCCACATTGCTTTTTGAGCCAGTTCCTGCCGCGGGCACTAGGCCTACCCTCACAAGTGAAGTACCATTTTTATCGGGAGACCTGGGGGAACGCTGGGTGGTAGGAAATTTGTGGATCCACGCAGATTCCAGAACTTTCCCAGACAGAAATGTGAGAAAAAAGTGATTTTTTCAGCTAAATTTGAGGTTTGCAGGGGATTCTGGGTAGGAAAACGTTGTGAGACCCACGCAAGCCATACCTCGCTGGACTTCCCTGGGTGTCTAGTTTTTGGAAATGTGTGGGTTTGGTAGTTTACCAAGATGGCCACCGAGCCTGGGGCCAAAAACCCAGGGGACCCCCCATGCAAAACCAGGTTGTTTTGTGATGGGTAATTTTGATGTTGCCTCAATATGTTTTGGGCCCTTGCCTGTCGCGGGTACTTTATCCACCCATGCGAGTGAGGTACCATTTTTATCGGGAGACCTGGGGGAACACTGGGTGGTAGGAAATTTGTGGATCCACGCAGATTCCAGAACTTCCCCACACAGAAATTTGAGAAAAAAGAGATTTTATTTCTGCTAAATTTGAGGTTTGCAGGGATTTTTGGGTAGGAAAACGTAGGGGGACTCAAGCAAGCCATACTTCGCTGGACTTCCCCGGGTGTCTAGTTTTCAAAACTGTATAGGTTTTCTAGATTTCCCTAGGTGCCGGCAGAGCTAAGGTTCGAAATCTACAGCTTGGCACTTTGCAAAAAAAGGGTCCGTTTTCACTGTGAAAATGTGGTGTGTCCACATTGCGTTTTGGGCCGTTTCCTGTCAAGGCACTAGGCCTACCCACACAAGTGAGGTACAATTTTTCTCGGAAGACATTGGGGAATGCGGGGTGGGTGGAAATTTGTGGATCCACGCAGATTCCAGAACTTTCCCACACAGAAATTTGAGAAAAAAGTGATTTCTTAAGTTAAATTTGAGTTTTGCAGGGGATTCTGGGTAGGAAAACGTTGTGAGACCCATGCAAGCCATACCTCGCTGGACTTCTCAGGGTGTCTAGTTTTTGGAAATGTGTGGGTTTGGTAGTTTCCCAAGATGGCCACCGAGCCCGGGGCCAAAAACCCAGGGGAACCCCATGCAAAACCAGGTTGTTTTGTGATGGGTAATTTTGATGTTGCCTCAATATGTTTTGGGCCCTTGCCTGTCGCGGGTACTTTATCCACCCATGCGAGTGAGGTACCATTTTTATCGGGAGACCTGGGGGAACACTGGGTGGTAGGAAATTTGTGGATCCACGCAGATTCCAGAACTTTCACACACAGAAATTTGAGAAAAAAGTGATTTTTTTCTGCTAAATTTGAGGTTGGCAGGGGATTCTGGGTAGGAAAACGTTGGGGGACCCACGCAAGCCATACCTCGCTGGACTTCCCCGGGTGTCTAGTTTTCAAAAATGTATAGGTTATCTAGGTTTCCCTAGGTGCCGGCAGAGCTAGGGTTCAAAATCTACAGCTAGGCACTTTGCAAAAAAAGGGTCAGTTTTCACTGTGAAAATGTGGTGTGTCCACATTGCGTTTTGGGCCGTTTCCTGTCGCAGGCACTAGGCCTACCCACACAAGTGAGGTACCATTTTTCTCGGAAGACTTTGGGAAATGTGGGGTTGGTGGAATTTTGTGGATCCACGCAGATTCCAGGACTTTCAACCACAGAAATGTGAGGAAAATGTGTTTTTTTTGACAAATTTTGAGGTTTGCAAGGGATTATGGGTAACAGAACCTGGTGAGAGCCAGACAAGTCACCCCATCCTATATTCCCCTGGGTGTCAAGTTTAAAAAAGTGTATAGGTTTGCTAGGTTTCCCTAGGTGCTGGCAGAGCTAGGGCTCAAAATCTACAGCTAGGAACTTTGCAAAAAAAGGGTCAGTTTTCACTGTGAAAATGTGGTGTGTCCACGTTGCGTTTTGGGCCGTTTCCTATCGCGGGCACTAGGCCTACCCACACAAGTGAGGTACCAGTTTTCTCAGAAGACTTTGGGAAATGTGGGGTGGGTGGCATTTTGTGGATCTACGCAGATTCCAGGACTTTAAACCACAGAAATGTGAGGAAAATGGGTTGGTTTTTTTTACAAATTTTGAAGTTTGCAAGGGATTCTGGGTAACAGAACCTGGTGAGAGCCAGACAAGTCACCACATCCTGGATTCCCCAGGGCGTCTAGTTTTCAAAAATGTATAGGTTTGCTAGGTTTCCCTAGGTGCCGGCAGAGCTAGGGTTCAAAATCTACAGCTAGGAACTTTGCAAAAAAAGGGTCAGTTTTCACTGTGAAAATGTGGTGTGGTCACGTTGCGTTTTGGGCTGTTTCCTGTCGCGTGCACTAGACCTACCCACACAAGTGAGGTACCATTTTTCTCGGAAGACTTTGGGGAATGCGGAGTGGGTGGAATTTTGTGGATCAATGCAGATTCCAGAAGTTTCCCACACAGAAATGTGGGAAAAAAGTGATTTTTCTGCTCAATTTGAGGCTTGCAGGGGATTCTGCATAGGAAAACGTTGAGGGACCCATGCAAGCCATACCTCACTAGACTCCCCCGGGTGTCTAGTTTTCAAAAATGTATAGGTTTGCTAGGTTTTCTTAGGTGCCGGCAGAGCTAGGGTTCAAAATCTACAGCTAGGCACTTTGCAAAAAAAGAGTCAGTTTTCACTGTGAAAATGTGGTGTGTCCACGTTGCGTTTTGGGCTGTTTCCTGTCGCAGGCACTAGGCCTACCCACACAAGTGAGGTACCATTTTTCTCGTAAGACTTTGGGGAATGCGGGGTCGGTGGAATTTTGTGGATCCACGCAGATTCCAGAACTTTCCATCACAGAAATGTGAGGAAAATGTGTTTTTTTAAAAAGATTTTGAGGTTTGCAAGGGATTCTGGGTAATAGAACCTGGTGAGAGCCAGACAAGTCACCCCATCCGAGATTCCCCTGGGTGACTAGTTTTAAAAAATGTATAGGTTTGCTAGGTTTCCCTAGGTGCCGGCAGAGATAGGGTTCAAAATCTACAGTTAGGCACTTTGCAAAAAAAGGGTCAGTTTTCACTGTAAAAATGTGGTGTCCACGTTGTGTTTTGGGCCATTCCCTGTTGCGGGCACTATGCGTACCCACACAAGTGAGGTACCACTTTTATCGGAAGACTTTGGGGAATGCGGCGTGGGTAGAATTTTGTAGATCCACGCAGATTCCAGAACTTTCCACCATAGAAATGTGAGGAAAATGTGTTTTTTTTTTACACATTTTGAGGTTTGCAAGGGATTCTGGGTAATAGAACCTGGTGAGAGCCAGTCAAGTCACCCCATCCTGGATTCCCCTGGGTGTCTAGTTTTCAAAAATGTTTAGTTTTGCTAGGTTTTCCTAGGTGCTGGCAGAGCTAGAGTTCAAAATCTACAGTTAGGCACTTTGCAAAAAAAGGGTCTGTTTTCACTGTAAAAATGTGGTGTCCACGTTGCGTTTTGGGCCATTCCCTGTTGCGGGCACTAGGCGTACCCACACAGGTGAGGTATCACTTTTATCGGAAGACTTTGGGGAATGCGGGGTGCATGGAATTTTGTAGATCCACGCAGATTCCAGAACTTTCCACCACAGAAATGTGAGGAAAATGTGTTTTTTTTAAAATAAATTTTGAGGTTTGCAAGGGATTCTGGGTAATAGAACCTGGTGAGAGCCAGTCAAGTCACCCCATCCTGGATTCCCCTGGGTGTCTAGTTTTCAAAAATGTATAGTTTTGCTAGGTTTTCCTAGGTTCCAGCAGAGCTAGGGTTCAAAATCTACAGCTAGGCACTTTGCAAAAAAAGGGTCGGTTTTCACTGTAAAAATAAAGTGTGTCCACATTGCTTTTTGAGCCAGTTCCTGCCGCGGGCACTAGGCCTACCCTCACAAGTGAAGTACCATTTTTATCGGGAGACCTGGGGGAACGCTGGGTGGTAGGAAATTTGTGGATCCACGCAGATTCCAGAACTTTCCCAGACAGAAATGTGAGAAAAAAGTGATTTTTTTCAGCTAAATTTGAGGTTTGCAGGGGATTCTGGGTAGGAAAACGTTGTGAGACCCACGCAAGCCATACCTCGCTGGACTTCCCTGGGTGTCTAGTTTTTGGAAATGTGTGGGTTTGGTAGTTTACCAAGATGGCCCCCGAGCCTGGGGCCAAAAACCCAGGGGACCCCCCATGCAAAACCAGGTTGATTTGTGATGGGTAATTTTGATGTTGCCTCAATATGTTTTGGGCCCTTGCCTGTCGCGGGTACTTTATCCACCCATGCGAGTGAGGTACCATTTTTATCGGGAGACCTGGGGGAACACTGGGTGGTAGGAAATTTGTGGATCCACGCAGATTCCAGAACTTCCCCACACAGAAATTTGAGAAAAAAGAGATTTTATTTCTGCTAAATTTGAGGTTTGCAGGGATTTTTGGGTAGGAAAACGTAGGGGGACTCAAGCAAGCCATACTTCGCTGGACTTCCCCGGGTGTCTAGTTTTCAAAACTGTATAGGTTTTCTAGATTTCCCTAGGTGCCGGCAGAGCTAAGGTTCGAAATCTACAGCTTGGCACTTTGCAAAAAAAGGGTCCGTTTTCACTGTGAAAATGTGGTGTGTCCACATTGCGTTTTGGGCCGTTTCCTGTCAAGGCACTAGGCCTACCCACACAAGTGAGGTACAATTTTTCTCGGAAGACATTGGGGAATGCGGGGTGGGTGGAAATTTGTGGATCCACGCAGATTCCAGAACTTTCCCACACAGAAATTTGAGAAAAAAGTGATTTCTTAAGTTAAATTTGAGTTTTGCAGGGGATTCTGGGTAGGAAAACGTTGTGAGACCCATGCAAGCCATACCTCGCTGGACTTCTCAGGGTGTCTAGTTTTTGGAAATGTGTGGGTTTGGTAGTTTCCCAAGATGGCCACCGAGCCCGGGGCCAAAACCCAGGGGAACCCCATGCAAAACCAGGTTGGTTTGTGATGGGTAATTTTGATGTTGCCTCAATATGTTTTGGGCCCTTGCCTGTCGCGGGTACTTTATCCACCCATGCGAGTGAGGTACCATTTTTATCGGGAGACCTGGGGGAACACTGGGTGGTAGGAAATTTGTGGATCCACGCAGATTCCAGAACTTTCACACACAGAAATTTGAGAAAAAGTGATTTTTTTCTGCTAAATTTGAGGTTGGCAGGGGATTCTGGGTAGGAAAACGTTGGGGGACCCACGCAAGCCATACCTCGCTGGACTTCCCTGGGTGTCTAGTTTTCAAAAATGTATAGGTTATCTAGGTTTCCCTAGGTGCCGGCAGAGCTAGGGTTCAAAATCTACAGCTAGGCACTTTGCAAAAAAAGGGTCAGTTTTCACTGTGAAAATGTGGTGTGTACACATTGCGTTTTGGGACGTTTCCTGTCGCAGGCACTAGGCCTACCCACACAAGTGAGGTACCATTTTTCTCGGAAGACTTTGGGAAATGTGGGGTTGGTGGAATTTTGTGGATCCACGCAGATTCCAGGACTTTCAACCACAGAAATGTGAGGAAAATGTGTTTTTTTTTACAAATTTTGAGGTTTGCAAGGGATTCTGGGTAACAGAACCTGGTGAGAGCCAGACAAGTCACCCCATCCTATATTCCCCTGGGTGTCAAGTTTAAAAAAGTGTATAGGTTTGCTAGGTTTCCCTAGGTGCCGGCAGAGCTAGGGCTCAAAATCTACAGCTAGGAACTTTGCAAAAAAAGGGTCAGTTTTCACTGTGAAAATGTGGTGTGTCCACGTTGCGTTTTGGGCCGTTTCCTATCGCGGGCACTAGGCCTACCCACACAAGTGAGGTACCAGTTTTCTCAGAAGACTTTGGGAAATGTGGGGTGGGTGGCATTTTGTGGATCTACGCAGATTCCAGGACTTTCAACTACAGAAATGTGAGGAAAATGTGTTGTTTTTTTTTACAAATGTTGAAGTTTGCAAGGGATTCTGGGTAACAGAACCTGGTGAGAGCCAGACAAGTCACCACATCCTGGATTCCCCAGGGCGTCTAGTTTTCAAAAATGTATAGGTTTGCTAGGTTTCCCTAGGTGCCGGCAGAGCTAGGGTTCAAAATCTACAGCTAGGAACTTTGCAAAAAAGGGTCAGTTTTCACTGTGAAAATGTGGTGTGTTCACGTTGCGTTTTGGGCTGTTTCCTGTCGCGTGCACTAGACCTACCCACACAAGTGAGGTACCATTTTTCTCGGAAGACTTTGGGGAATGCGGAGTGGGTGGAATTTTGTGGATCAATGCAGATTCCAGAAGTTTCCCACACAGAAATGTGGGAAAAAAGTGATTTTTCTGCTCAATTTGAGGCTTGCAGGGGATTCTGCATAGGAAAACGTTGAGGGACCCATGCAAGCCATACCTCACTAGACTCCCCCGGGTGTCTAGTTTTCAACAATGTATAGGTTTGCTAGGTTTTCCTAGGTGCCGGCAGAGCTAGGGTTCAAAATCTACAGCTAGGCACTTTGCAAAAAAAGAGTCAGTTTTCACTGTGAAAATGTGGTGTGTCCACGTTGCGTTTTGGGCTGTTTCCTGTCGCAGGCACTAGGCCTACCCACACAAGTGAGGTACCATTTTTCTCGTAAGACTTTGGGGAATGCGGGGTCGGTGGAATTTTGTGGATCCACGCAGATTCCAGAACTTTCCATCACAGAAATGTGAGGAAATTGTGTTTTTTTAAAAAGATTTTGAGGTTTGCAAGGGATTCTGGGTAATAGAACCTGGTGAGAGCCAGACAAGTCACCCCATCCGAGATTCCCCTGGGTGACTGGTTTAAAAAAATGTATAGGTTTGCTAGGTTTCCCTAGGTGCCGGCAGAGATAGGGTTCAAAATCTACAGCAAGGCACTTTGCAAAAAAAGGGTCAGTTTTCACTGTGAAAATGTGGTGTGTCCACGTTGCGTTTTGGGCCGTTTCCTGTTGCGGGCACTAGACCTACCCTCACAAGTGAGGTACCATTTTTCTCGGAAGACTTTGGGGAATGCGGGACGGGTGGAATTTTGTGGATCTATGCAGATTCCAGAGTTTTCCACCACAGAAATGTGAGTAAAGTGTGTTTTTTTTACAAAGTTTGGGGTTTGCAAGGGATTCTGGGTAACAGAACCTGGTGAGAGCCACACAAGTCACCCCATCCTGGATTCCCCTCGGTGTCTAGTTTCAAAAATAGATAGGCTTGCTAGATTTCCCTAGGTGCCGGCAGAGCTAGGGTTCAAAATCTACAGTTAGGCACTTTGCAAAAAAAGGGTCAGTTTTCACTGTAAAAATGTGGTGTCCACGTTGTGTTTTGGGCCATTCCCTGTTGTGGGCACTAGGCGTACCCACACAAGTGAGGTACCACTTTTATCGGAAGACTTTGGGGAATGCGGCGTGGGTAGAATTTTGTAGATCCACGCAGATTCCAGAACTTTCCACCATAGAAATGTGAGGAAAATGTGTTTTTTTGACACATTTTGAGGTTTGCAAGGGATTCTGGGTAATAGAACCTGGTGAGAGCCAGTCAAGTCACCCCATCCTGGATTCCCCTGGGTGTCTAGTTTTCAAAAATGTTTAGTTTTGCTAGGTTTTCCTAGGTGCTGGCAGAGCTAGAGTTCAAAATCTACAGCTAGGCACTTTGCAAAAAAAGGGTCAGTTTTCACTGTAAAAATAAAGTGCGTCCACATTGCGTTTTGAGGCGTTTCCTGCCGCGGGCACTAGGCCTACCCACACAAGTGAGGTACCATTTTTATCGGGAGACTTAGGGTAACACAGAATTATAGAGCAACTGTTATTACCTATTGACTTTCGATGCATTTCTGCCTTCCAAATGAAGACAATGTGTAAAAAAGAAGTCACTTTGAAAACTGTCATATAATTCTCATGCTAGTATGGGTACTCACAATTTCGGAAATGTGCAAATATCTACTGTTTCTAAACTCTATATTTTGTTCCAATTTCAGAAATACATAGGTGTCTTTCATACCGATTTTTCCATGTATATATTTTCCCAAATTAATTGCTATATACCCGGTACATAATTAAAACCATTGCAAGACGCTGCTCAGTTATTGGCTCTGGGTTCGTCGGGTTCTTGGTGAACCTACAAGTCCTATATATCCCCACAACCAGAAAAGTCCAGCTTATGTAACGTATTTTGCTTTCAAACAGCTGTCATAATTAGAAGAAGATACAGGTGAAAACGTTGGCACAAATGGCTGTTTTTTTCAACTATCTTTCAATTTTTCCCATATTCGAATGTTAGTTTCTATAAAGAAACCTTGAAGGATCTACACAAATGACCCCTTGATGAATTCAAAATTGTGTCTACTTTTTCAAAATGTATAGCTTTCCAGGATCCATTATTGCTTTCATACCCATTTCTATCATTAACCGGAAGAAGGTTGAAAGCACAAAAAATAGCAAAAATAGGCTATATCCCAGTAAAATGCCAAAACTGTGTAAAGAATGTTGGCTTTCTGACAAAAGTCTGTCAGTCCCTAAAAGCTGGGAAAATGGTGATTTCAGCCCCACAAACCCTTTGTTGATACCATTTGCAGGGAAAAAAACAGACGCTTTCATTTACAGCACTTTTTTCCCAAAAAACCAAAATGTAGCTGTATTTTGGCTAATTTCTGGGTCCACTCCAGGGGAATCCACAAACCCTGGGTACGAACTACCCCATATAGCCAAAAAAAGGCTTAGCACAAGGGGGGAAAAGGCCTAGCAGCGAAAGGGTTAATATAAATTTTAAAAAATATAATAAATACACTTAATTAAAAAAAGTTAAACACACATACATAATATTTCATATAAACTTACTTAAAAAAATTAATAAACTATTAATTTTAATCTATTTTAGAATTTTAAAATTATGTAACAATATACAAATATATATATATATATATATATATTATTAATCAACAACCTATTATTAATTAATTAAACATAAATTACTTACCACCCTTTACCCCTATAAACCCCACTACCTGGCCTAAAATTAATTACACAATTTCCATAATTCATTTTCAATCGATTAATTAATATTAATTAAGACCTAATTATTAATTAATTAAAAATAAATTACTTCCCACCCTTTACTCCATAAACCCCACAACCCACACATAAAAAAAATCACACAATTACCATAGTTAATTATTAATTAATTAGTTAATATAAATTAAATAATTATTAATTAAACATAAATTACTTCCCACCCTTTACCCCATAAACCTCACAACCTGCACCTACAATTAATTACACAATTTCCATAATACATTTTCAATAAATTAATTATTATTAATCAACAACCTATTATTAATTAATTAAACATAAATTACTTACCACCCTTTACCCCTATAAACCCCACTACCTGACCTAAAATTAATTACACAATTTCCATAATTAATTTTCAATCGATTAATTAATATTAATTAAGACCTAATTATTAATTAAAAATAAATTACTTCCCACCCTTTACCCCATAAACACCACAACCCACACCTAAAACATATCACACAATTACCATAATTAATTAGTTAATATTAATTAACAACTAATTATTAATTTATTAAACATAAATTACTTCTCACCCTTTACCCCTGTGAACTCCACAACCCGCACCTAAAATTAATTACACAATATCCATAATTAATTTTCAATAAATTAATTAATATAAATTAACAACAAATTCATAATTAATCAAAAATAAATTACTTCTC
Source organism: Calotriton arnoldi (assembly GCA_963921515.1). Taxonomy (NCBI): domain Eukaryota; kingdom Metazoa; phylum Chordata; class Amphibia; order Caudata; family Salamandridae; genus Calotriton; species Calotriton arnoldi. The sequence continues at coordinate 54,953 of CAWUFW010020344.1, read as the reverse complement.
ATCCTTTCCCCTATAAACTCCACAACCCACACCAAAAATAATTACACAATTATAATTAATCAATTAATTATTTAATATTAATTAACGACCAATTAATAATTAATAAAAATAGCTTCCCACAATTACTACTATAAAATCTAAATAAAAATAATAAAAGATAATAATTAATTTATTATAATTAAATTACTTCCCACTCAATTCCCCTATAAACCCACAACCCGCTACTCAACAAAAAAAATCCAAAATGTAATTAAAATAAAATTCATAACTACTAAAAATGTAACACATATATTAAAAAACATAAACAATACTTATACAAAAAAACATACATCACATACATTTAAAATATAAACTAAAAATACATAACACTAATTAAAAAATCGATATTTTAAACAACTATATTTTTGCAAACCATATTAATGACTTCCATATTTTTAAAAACGATATTTCTTACCTTAAATTCGATATTCTTGACCCCGATATTCTTGATGTCGATATTTCTGAATCACGATATTTCCAACTCGATATTTGTGTATGTCGACAATTCCAACTCGACATTCTGTCTCAACACCCATATAATGCACACACTCAGCTAAATGTTTTGTTGACAATTGTGATATTGATTACCCCGGTACATGCAGCTATTTGTCAGTGATTGTTTATAAATTGCTCTCAATTCTCAGTTCATCACACAGGAGTCATAACATGAGTGATTGAAGCAGCCTGTGCTCTTGCTTCTGTCCTTCTCCTTCACTCTACAATATTGTTTCTGATTTACAATACGCAAGCCTTTTCTTTTCCTGTACGAAATGTGAAAGCTTTATAACACTCCTGCTTGCCTTACCGGACAAGTTCAGTCAGCCAGGCACTCAAGACGGACATTTCAAAAAGAATCTAAATGCATCACCCAATTTGGCATGTACAATACCTTTTCTTTTAACACACCTAGTAATTTTTAGATCTGTGTTGGTTCACTCTTTCATAATACAATTTGTCAAACCTAAATGAAAGAACATTTAGATATAACTGGGGTCTCTGGGGTTGATGGACTGTTGCAATGATCTTCACTGAACTATGCCATTGCTTCATTTCCTTCCACAACAGATTTGATGATATGCTGCTCATTGCCTTGATGAATGTTTGTTGCGTAGTATTTATCTTTGTCACACCTTTCCCAAACTCTCATTTCCCATCCATTCATCCAAACCCTAACCCTCTTGCTCCATGCTGTGTGATTTATTGAGGTGACTTAATCTACACCATAAATGGATCACACACTTGTGGGGTGGATGTGGTGAAAGCTACACCACCTCACTGCGGAATATTCTATTACCTGAGCAAAAGCCCACACCAGCACCACTTACCCACCAACGCCTAAAAGGGATCCTTAATTTAGATATAAATATAACATCATTTGTCAACATAATCATTCAGGCTTTGTGTTGTGTAAATGAGTCCTGAATCTGAGTCCAGTTTCCCTGACTCGAGGATTTTGTAAGTTGAATTTTAATTGAATACCAGCTCACCATTGCTCAGAAGAAGTTACTAGTGTTAGTTTATGTTATAATATCAGGTCTTCTTTGTTGTGTCATGGTGGTAGTCTGGTCTCAGTCTTTCTGAAGTTAAGATATAAATATAAACCACTAACGATATGTTTCTTTCAGTCTAGTTGCCTGTGATGGATAATCGTTTGATTAATCCTACAGTTGGAGTTCACTTAGGTGGGACCGGGACCTCACTTGTGATGTCTTCCCTATTAGCGCACTAGCCTGCTACTACTAACACCACCATTAAGAAGGCACCTTGGGAAACCCTGTAGTAAGGTTTTGGAAGATTGAGAGAGGTAGCAGCCATCACTTCATCTATTCAGGTAAGATAACAATGGAGGGAAGTGAACTAGTTTAGTTAGTAACTAACTTCTATTGAAGATGTTGTTTATCTAGATTGTTGTAGGCCACATAGGATTAGGCAAATGCAATCCCCCCAACGGTCAATATAGTTACAGTGGATAGTAGGACAATGGTATAACTAAATGGTATGCACTTGTATAAACAGCTTTAAAAAACTGGCTATGCTAAAAGGCAGCAGTGAAAAGTAAAACACAAAAAAAGATTTGAGGCATAGGGTAAAATAATAATTTCCCTTTTCTTAAGAGTAAACCCACCCTTTCTACCCACAATAGGACTACCCCTCTCCCCAAACATCACCCCATCCTCAACCAATGTCCAAAAGAAAGAATGTCCAAAGGCCCAACTTTCCTTTCCAAATTACCACCCTCTTCACCCACAACTAAAGTACCTCCCACCAAAGCAAAAAATAAAAAAGGGCATTAGAGGGCATCAACTTGGGAGTGAAGGCTTGCCAGATCCTGGCAAAGGTTTGCCACCTCCTGGCGAGTGAGCGCTAGCATGCGAAACACGAGGAGTTGGAAGTTGTCTGTGTAGGAGGAGGGTGCAGCAGTGGTTGATCGGCATGAGGATTCCAGCTGCCAGCGGCACTGCTAATATTGGGGCCGGGATGGAGGCGCTGGCGGCTGGCTGGAGGAGCTATGGCGCGGGGCATTGACAGATGTCTCCTCCTTCTTTTCCTCCAGAAACACCAGCAGGTGATATTCGACCTGGATGGCCTCTATCCGGTGCTGCCACAGCTGGGCCACCATCTTCTGCCAAGATGGTTGACCAACAGGAGTAGTTATATCAGGAAAGAAAAAAAACACAAATTGTAATCAATGCTCTGTGAAAACACCTGTTGATATAGTGGCACAGTAGCAGTACATTGCTGTCCCCTAGGGCCATTGGAATTGTTGATGTGATTAGTCACAGGGCCATGTTTACCGCACACATACCCCAAATAAAAGAAGCTCTGACTGGCTCCAAGGAATTAAGCCAGAATACTATACAACCAGATTAAAACTAAGTTAGTTTTTTTTTCTTTTAAAGGATTTCCTAGAAAAAAAAACTTAAGCTAACACTTTATGAGTGAAAGAAAAAAATTGAATAAATGACCTCTCATTAAAGAGTAAAACATTGTGCACTATGCAGCACAAGTATTATTCTTGTGCTAAACTAATGGAGGCATGCTAGCACATCGGGGACTTTGCTATTCTCTGCAGTCTGCATCTGGGGCAGCTGTAATGGACAATGTATTACCTTACTTTAATTCCAATGACTCTGCTCTTCTCCAACAGCCTTTCAATTCTACCCTGACTCCAAAGAGGCAGATGAATAATAACAACATGTCACACACATCAGATATAAAATGTGGATATCCTGTCTGCCGTAAGCAGACAGTGGGAAAAACGATGTACTGCCATACAGGGAAAGGAACGGGATATAGCTTTTATTTGGCTCGTTTGTCACAGAGTATACCATCCGCCAAACTCTAAATCAGGCACTTAGGGGTCGATTAGGATGGCGGTCGGAAAACCATTCCAACTGCCGTGGTAGCGGAAATGAACCGTCCGCTGGTACCGTGGCCAAACTGGCGGTCAGATTAAGATCAACCGCCAGAAAAATCCTACCGCGGTGAAACGATGCCACGAAAGACAGCCGGTAGCGTGCGGAGCAGGTGAAAATCCATCTGCGGCGGTCAGATTCGCTGCGGAAAACTCTAAAACAGCCGCACGGTCAGCGGATTGACCGCACGTAAAATTAGGATACCACTGAGGTGACAGCGGAACGATCCGCTGTTTCCGACCGCCGCGATCGCTACCATTGATGAATGGGAGAGCTGGAGGAAGGGCGGTTGTATGCCTACCACCGCGGTCGCTCCGGAACAGTAATGGCGGTCGACAAAAAAAACACACAACAAGGCTACCAAGTGTACCCATTAACCCAGCTCAGCTTAAAAAAACACCTAACACACCCCAGCGACACATCCCCATGGCATGTAAAAGAATACAAATCCCAGGATCAACCCACACAACACACCTGACAGGAAGACTCCATTTTGACACACCCACATAGCTGAGTATAAAACCAGCCCCTTCCCTGACCAGACTCCTTTGCAATACTCCACCACTGAAGGAACCAACCGCACAGCACAAAGGAGAGGCAAATCTACACACATCACACAATCACACCAACACACACACACCACACATCACCACCACCACCACCACTTTCACACCTGCACCTTCAACACATTTGCACATCACACACCATGTCACAGAAGAAAATGCCAAAATTCACTGACAGTAAGTTGTCAGTCATGGTAGATGAGGTAATCAGAGTAGAACTACATTTGTTTGGAAGCCTGGTCCAACAGACCCCATTAGCCACCAGAATGCAAATGTGGGCAAGGATAGTCAGCAAGGGCAATGCAGTAGGGACCGTCCCGCGCACCAAGAAGGAGATCGTGAAGCGGTGGCATGACCTCAAGAGCAAGGTGAAAGAGAACAACAAGAACCGTCAGCTGGCTCAGAGGACTGGCGGTGGCCCTCCCATTCCACTACGAACATTCACCGCATGGGAGGAGAAGGTGCATGGCATACTGCATCCAGAGAGTCTCACAGGAATAGCCGGGGGAGTGGAGGCTGGTAAGTACCAACAAGTGTCTACCATCACAATGCTATGTACTGTCTTGCCCAACTACAAAGCGACACCTCCTAGGCACAAATGCATTCATGTGCACCACACTCTCCCCAACACGTCTCACAGTTCCAACAGTCACTCCCTCTGATTCACCCCAAAGGTAGCTAGCAATATTACCATGGGGCAGGTGTAAAGGCAGCCAGCACTACAACTCTCACCAGGCACCCTGTCCCAAAGCTCAGCAGGAAGTAGCACTCCCCCCCAGGAGCAAGTGGCAGCCATTACATTCCCATCATCAAACTAACAGGTAGGTAGCCATCTTAACAGGGAGAGGGATTTGCTCACATCAAACTTACAGGTAGGTAGCCATCTTAACAGGGAGGTTGTGTTTGTGGGTGGGAAGCCTGCACTACAACTCCCACCAGGCCCCCTGTCCCAAAGCTCGGCAGGATGGAGCACTCCCCCCCCCCCAGGAGCAAGTGGCAGCCATCACATTCCCCTCATCAAACTAACAGGTTGGTAGCCATCCTAACAGGGAGGGGGGTTTGCTCACATCAAACTTACAGGTAGGTAGCCATCTTAACAGGGAGGGGGTTTGCTCACAACAAACTTACAGTTAGGTAGCCATCTTAACAGGCAGGGGTGTTTGTGCTTTGAAAGCCTGAACTACAACTCCCACCATGCCCCCTTGTCCCAAAGCTGAGCAGGATGGAGCACTCCCCCCCGCCAGAAGCATGTGGCAGACATTGCATTTCTCACCTTCACCTAACAGGTAGGCAGCCATCTTAACAGGGAGGGGGTTTGTGGGTGGGAAGCCTGCACTACAACTCCCACCAGGCCCCCCTGTCCCACAGCTGAGCAGGATGGAGCACTCCCCACACCCACAACCATGTGGCAGACATTGCATTTCACTCAACAAACTAACAGGTAGGTAGCCATCTCAACATGGAGGAGTGTGTGTGGGTGGGAAGACTGCACTACAATTCCCACCAGGCCCTCTTGTCCCACAGTTCGGCAGGATGGAGCACTCCCCACAACCACAACCATGTGGCATCCATTGCATTGCCCCATCAAACTCCCAGGTAGGTAGCCATCTTATGCTCTCTTGTCCCACCCCTGAGCAGGATGGGACACTCCCCCATCCAAGAGCCATGTGTAGCCCATCCCCTTCCTCTGCTCCACTTCACAGGGAGTTAGCCATCTTAACAGGGAGGGGGGTTTGTGGATAGGCAGCTAGCACTCCAACTCCCACCAGGCACCCTTATCCCACAGCTGAGCAGGATGGAGCACTCCCCCCATCCAGAACCATGTGGCAGCCATTTTATTGTTCTCATCAAACTCACGGTAGGTAGCCATCTTAACAGGGAGGGGTGTTTGTGGGTAGGAAGCCAGCACTACAACTCCCACTAGGTCCCCCTGTCCCAAAGCTGAGCCGGATGGAACACTCCCCCCACCCAAGAGCCATGTGTAACCATTCCCTTCCTCTGCTCCACTTCACAGGGAGGTAGCCATCTTAACAGGGAGGGGGGTTTGTGGGTGGGAGCCAGCACTACAACTCCCACCAGGCCCCCCTGTCCCAAAGCTGAGCCGGATGGTACACTCCACCCCACACCCACAACCATGTGGCAGCCATTGTATTTCACTCATCAAACTTACAGGTAGGTAGCCATCTTATGCTCTCTTGTCCCACCCCTGAGCAGGATGGAACACTCCCCCATCCAAGAGCCATGTGTAACCATTCCCTTCCTCTGCTCCACTTCACAGGGAGGTAGCCATCTTAACAGGGAGGGGGGTTTGTGGGTGGGAAGACTGCACCACAACTCCCACCAGGCACCCATTGTCCCACAGCTCAGCAGGATGGAGCACTCCCCCCACACCCAGAAACATGTGGCAGCAATTACCCTCAACTGTGTCACAGAACAGGTAGGTAGACAGTGCATGCACCCTGCTATTCCTCTAAAAAAGCATGGAGCCATATGACCACACCAGCCCTCAAATGTCACCCAATTTGGCATACATCCAATAGCCACTTCCAGTGTGCAGACAGCTAAGCGTATGTAACCGTCACAGAAATTAAAGTTTGACTCACCAAATCACACGTTGAAGAAATTCAGGGCACACTCATGCACAGAACTGAATGCTATCTGTAAGTGCCATGGGTGCAGAGCATCAAGGCCCATATGAACACAAAACATGCATGGTCAGTTGTAAAAAGAAAGCAAAGCACATGACATGACAAAGGGATGCATGAGATCACAATGGCTAGTATATGCTCAGATGTAGTGTCTTCCATGCAGAGTAAACAAAAAAACTGCTTCACTTAAAGTTGTTGTGCTGCTAGACGTTAGATGACGACATGCCCTTGTATTCACACAATCTGTACGTGGAACATGTTCTCCATTGACATGTCACACCATGGACAAGTAATGTATGTACCTCCACATCATGTCATGATGCTCAGTACCGTGCAGCCATACAATGTGATATCAATGTAAACTGTGTGGTGTATAACATGTAACAACAAAACATCTAACACCAAGCTTGAGGGGTGCACTTCAATGACCATTTCATCTCTGTCCAACAGGTGACCAACAATTGACTGCTGCAGATGACAACACCAACCTGCAGAGCCAGTCTCCCCCCCGGAACATGGACCCTCGGATGCAGACTTCCCAAGTTCCTCGGATGCGGAGCCTGAACCTGGCCCATCAGGACTGCCAGGGCGCACCACTTCCCAGGCCTCCACTGTCCCCACCACCACCACCTCAGCAACAACAACTGCACTGACCCCTGCTGCAACGACCTGTGCGGCCTCAACCACCACCACCACCACCACCACCAGTGCTGCCTGCAACACTCGCCCTGCCTCAGAGGATACCCACACCACTGCACAATCTGAGGAGGGCAGGGAGAGTCAGCGGGTGCGTCGAGTGGTGACGCCACAGGTCCGGGACAGCAGGGCAGGTGGGAGGGCAACTGGGCAACAAAATCAACAGGACACTGGGACCGAAGCCCTGGCCAACATCGCCAGAGTCCTTGGGGCATACGAACAAGCCCAGGGACACACAGGCCAGGCTCTGGAAAAATCGTGTGAGCTCCGTCTGCTGCTGAGGTCGATAGACACGCATATGGGCCAAATCGTGGACCTCTTGGGATAGCTTGTGGGTGTTCTGAGGGACAGGCCCACGGCCCAAAGGACAGCTCAACCTCCCTCCAGTGGCCCGCAGGATGACAGTCCCACCACCTCACCTGCGGCCACAGAGAGGGGTGAGCTGGAACAGGATGACTCCTCAGACACCCCTGAGCCCGCAGCAGAGGCCCCCCCTGCCAAACACTCAAGGGGCCGTCCAAGGAAAACCAAGGGAGGATCACATGGCAAAGCAACACCCAAACGCCAGTCAAAGAGCCAGCCATGATGGCACCTCTCTTCACCTTGACATTGACTTTGTTGACTATCCTTACCCACACTGCCATGTTGATGGCAGGTGTCTGTTGGACTGTGTCACCACATCAATGTGGTGTCTACTCTATTGTCTCGTCTACCATCACTGACAACTCATTGATTCACTTTGCACCTTTTTGTAAATAATCACTTCTGTGTCACAAATACTTATTGTAAATAAACACTCTTGACACACCTATGTTTTTGTGTCAGCTCCATGTTTATCACAGGATGTACAATGTTGACTCTGATCCCAATGTACCAGAAGCACTAATTGTTTTGAGGCATTGAGAGACTGAAGGGACCTAGAAAGACAGAAGAGAACAACATTCACTTGTCAGGTGATGGCATCACAGCCATTACACAACACTTGTTATCAAGTTACACAAACCAGCACACATTACAATGAGCAACAATATCGACATAGACATCATGTAGCTGGGCATAACTACCCTGTGCCACAAACATCAGCCATCGGCACAGAGCCAACAACAGGCAGCACTCAAAAAGCTCCCCTAGGCTTTTTCACCAGCATCAAAAACAGCAGACAATGGCACCGTTGTACAATGTCACTCACCTTCAAGGGAAGTAGTGGTTGATGAGCTGTTGACGCAGGTCTACACCTTCCTCCTCTCCACTATCCTCGTCACTGGACATGTGTGGGTTTGCAGGCGGGGGCATCTGCTGCTCATCATCGTCCAGGATCAGGGGGATCTCTTTGCGCAAGGCCAGGTTGTGGAGCATGCAGCATGCAACTACGATCTGACACACCTTTTGGGGAGAGTACATCAGTGCCCCTCCGGTCCTGTCCAGGCACCGAAATCGAGACTTCAGAAGCCCAAAAGTACGCTCCACCACACGACGTGTCTTGCCATGGGCCTCATTGTAGCGGACTTCACCTGGGATTCCTCAGTGGGCTCAGCAACCAAGGCCGGTTGGGATATGCAGAGTCACCTAGGTGTGAGATACACAGACCAATTTTGTAACATAACTGTGGCAGAGGACAGCATGTCACACATACAGCACGCTACTTGACTCTGCGTATTCACCCACAATCCACGCACACTCCGGATGCAGATTTGCCATCAGCTGTGGTACGATGCTGTTACGCAGGATGTAGGAGTCATGGGCTGATCCTGGAAAGTTGGCACAGACATGGGAGATTATCATATCCGCCTGGCATACCACTTGCACATTGATGGAATGGGTATGCTTCCTGTTCCTGTAGATGTGCTCACGTGCCTGTGGTGGAACCAGGCCAACATGTGTGCAGTCAATGGCACCAACAACATTAGGGATGTGGGCAAGATCATAAAAATCACCCTTCACAGCTGCCAATTCATGTCTCCTGGGGAAATGGATGTAGCTGTCCTTGTAGGTCATCATAGCGGACAGGATATCACGTAGCACCATGCTGAACATTGGTTGAGACATCCCACCTGCGCTGTCCACCGTGTACTGGAATGAACCAGTTGCAAAAAAATGCAGGGCCGCCATCACCTTACACGTTGGTGTCAAAGCAGTCGGATAGGTTCTGCGCGGCCTCAGATGGGGCTCCAACTGAGCACATAGGTCCTGAAGGGTAGGTCGATCCAAACGTAATTTCCATATGATGTCCTCATCCTCTATGTCCGCAAGCAATGTGAATGGACGATGCACATTTTGTCGCCTCCTAGGTAGGATGAAAGGGGACACATGTCAATTCTATTTCACTCTGAGATGTGTCCAACATCTTACATTTCGACTAACACAGCGCCAACAATGAATGGCCTGAAACTACAGCTTGCAGCACAAGTCACATGTAGAGACACCTTGATCTAAAGTAGTTGTACACTTGTCCAGTATTTACACAGTAAGTACCCCCAAAACAGATTCAGACTATGTGAATGCCAATAGGTACATTCCAACATCTTGTGTCACCAGCCCTGAGAGTAGTTGACACAGCACATGTCTGAAACAGCAACACTGCTGGCTTCTACGTAGCTGCTTGTACCTGCCACACCTTCTCGCGTAAGTCGGACATGGCACACATTACCAACACAATGAGCACAGTGTGTGCATAAAGATCAAGTATTAACATGAGTTCAGCAATCCCCTCACCAAAATGGAAGATCTTCACTTAGTGTGATTCCAGTGTTTACAGTGGTATTCATTTACTATTAAAATATAGTATTTATTTAGTATGCATGAAGACTATGGGGCCGATTCCGATTCGTGTCGGTAATTTCTCCGACCGAGCCGGCCTCGGAGAGATTTCCGACCGAATCGGACCCGTGCAGTCCGACCGAACGAGTCCGATGCATTCGTATGCCACCGGACACGAGTCGGTCGGACTCCCATTGAACTCAATGGGAGCCGGTCGTACAACGCGTACGCGGGCTCCCATTGCCTCAATGGGTGCGAGGCGGACAAGGGCGCCCCCTACAGCGAGTACGCCGCGAAGCGCTTCGCGGCGTACACGCACAGGTAGGGGGACCCATGGGTCCCCCTGTGTGCGCCTCGCACGGGTACGCGTACAGGGGGTCCGACACGGACCCCCAAAGTACGGCTCCGACAGCGAGTTCGAGTCGGACGGCGCGAGTCGGTCGGAGCGGTCGAGGTGCGCATCGTACTTACCCGGCCGGAAAACGTCTCCATTGCGCGGTGAGAATCGGGTCCGAGCGAGTCGGTCGGAGCGGTACGATCCGGGAACCAGTCGGTCGGAGCGGTCGGGTCGCCCGGACGAGTCGGTCGGCGAATACGCATCGTACTCGCTCGCCCGGACGCGCGTACGACTCGGTCGGAAAATAGGGCTCCGGATCGGATCCGGTAAAACCGAATCCGATTCGGAGCACTACCGGCCGAGATCGGAATCGGCCCCAAAGTAGTATGCCCACAAGCCGAAATATGCAAATGAGGGAATACTAATTCTGCTCAACTACCCTTCAAATACATGATGAACACTTCAATTGATTGCTAAAAGAAGACTAGTAGTATTCTAGAAGAATAGTATTTGAAGCTTAGTAGTATTCTGTTAGGGTTTATTTGCAGCTCTTGTGCTATTTCAAGAGCAAAATGAAGGCTAGTCTCATTGATTGTGACCACTGTTTGAAGACTAGTGGTATTCTTTGTGAGCAATTTCTGAATACTAACGGCAATGATTGTGAAGACTCAAGTAAGACTAGCAGAATTTAAAGTGAATGTTAATTGAACACTATTGTGCTATTTCAAGAGCAAAATTGAGGCTAGTCTCATTTATTGTGACCGCTAATTGAAGATTAGTGGTATCTTTGTGAGCAATATCTGAAGACTAATGGCAAAGACTGTCAAGAGTTAAGTAAGAGTAGCAGAATTCAAATTGAATGTTAATTGAACACAAGTCGCATTAATTCTGATTAATTTATAGCAATTTTATTCATTTGGTTGCTTTCACAAGGCTTCTTTTCATGATGGCTTTTGGACTAAATTTTATGTGTTACATATCTTGGGAGTCAATGATTCTAATACGCCTGTTACAAACTCATTAGTCATGCATTTAGTAAGCATTTTATAATTGTGGTATGTGAGAAGACCGGAGCAAGAGATCCTAGGAGAAGCACAAAGCAAAGGAGCCAACCCAGACATACACAGGATTGTACCAGGAGACCCCTCCTCCTGCAAGTAGAGAGCCAGTTGAATTGTCGAGAACCTGACTGAATTCCCACTTGGTCCATGACAAGACAGGATCACCACCGTTTGTTTTCAGGTTACCCAAAATGAGCAATTGTGCAAAATTCAATTACTTGTCAGATAAAAAAGTAATTGTTCTAATTCCTCCTGTGTTGGTTGTCCACCAGACTCCATTAATGTTAGAACTTATAAAAACAATTCACTAAACACGTTTGTACAAGGCGTTTATGGCATTGACTTGTACATTTTTTTAAAGGAAATGCAGTTGATCACAAAAGTGTGTGATATGACATTTCAATGATATTTGCCACTCAGCCTTTTATCCTGAGGTTGATAAAATGAGTACCATTGAGTTGGGTAACAATAAACATCTATTAATCAGCAACAAGATACCTTTTCGCTGAACGTGTGCATTACAAATGTACATGTTATGTTAGGGTAAACACCAGTTAAAACTTAAAAATAACTGAACCATTGGTGCCAGATAATCTGCGATTGGCCCATTCAAAGTGGAAGGGTGGACTCTGATTGGCTGGCCACAAAAATGAGAATGTTGGGTCAGCCATCTCAATCCTCTAGTCCTGAAAGGGGAAAAAAACATGAAAGGCCACATAGGGGTCAGGATAGGCATGCCTTTGCCTTTGGGACACCCCACTTTAATTCAAAACAGGCAAAAACAGATATATCCACGAGCGCAGTCCAGCTCCCAGACTGCACACCCAATCCCGAAGCTGCTCTCATGCTATTACCCAGCATGACAGCATCACCAGGATTGGCCTGAGCGGACTGGTTTTACGCTCACTAAGGCATATGAGTCTGTGGCTTTTCTCTACCTGGAAATACAACACAGCTGGGTTGGAGAAATGTAAGTGTGCATGTTGGTTTGGCCGTCCTAGGTTGGCCGGCCAAACCAACAAGCGAACTAACAGTGCCCACCACTCCTCCTCCCTGCTATTGTCCCTAGAGGATGGCCCTGCCGTAGACTCAGGCCACTTGGCCTAGCCAAGGAAAAATAGAAATGATAAATTGTTTTATTATCATTTTATTGTGCATCTGCTGGCTTTTAGCAGTGGGGGCGGGGGGGCGACGCTCCTTTGCCACTACGGAGGAGCCGTCGCTGCTCTACTCTCTCCCCTCCCAACCCCACCACCTTCAAACCTTACCAGGAGAAAAGACAGAGGTGAAGACTAGGTTGTGTTTGAGAGATAGAGGAAGCTGGAAAGACTGGGAGTCTGGGTGTTTCTGTCAGGTTTCTTTGGCCTTGTATACATATTTATGTAGTTGTGCCTCTATATATGATCTAACCTTAGGGTAAGAGCAAAAAAAGATCTGGTGGCATAGGATGTAAGTGGAGGAGGGATAGAAAATGGGAGAGAGAAGAACTATGAAAACAGTGGTCTAGATGGAGGTTTCTTTGGGCATGCAGAGCAGGTGGTTACGAGCAATTTCTGAATTGAGCTATTTAGTACTGTGACTATGAGTGACACTTTCCCGCGAGCAAAATCAAGCAATGAAGATAAGGGAAACATATAAATATCAGAAATGACACCCTTTTGAGCAACGAGAAACTAATAGCTTATAAGTTTTCAGATTACCATTCCATGTACATACAAGTGACAATCTACAAGCAAATGTATGACACGTGGAGCTTTTCCCTTCAGCTAACTAAAAGTTCCCAGTGGACTGACCTGTGCCACTGTCTGCCGACCATCCAACAAAATAAAATGAAACTACGACAGAAGGGCTCCATCGTCTAGGTGTAGCCAACCGTTTCTATGCCAGGGTGTTTGCACATTCCTAAAACCCATAGCAAGCGTCCTAGTGCTAATAGGGCAGTAATGCTGCACAATAATGGTGCTAGAAGGATGAATAACTGGATGCGTAATGGACTCCTTATAGCATAAATGACGCCTGGGTGGGGGATGTGATACTTGGGCAGGTGGGTAGGTAGCTGAATAGATGGATGCATGTGAGAAGCGATGAAAAACGTAGGCATGTCTGCGTGTGTGAATGAGTAGATGAATGAATGAACAGAGACATGGGGAGTTGGATAGATAGGTGTGGAGGCGAGTGAACCGACTGAAAAACGAATGGATGCATATGTCAGCTCATAATTAAACATTGGGATAGAAGGATAGTTGAAGCAGGTGATCTGTCAATGTTTGCAACCCGTTTGCGCATGCAAAAGTACACAGGGCCATGTACAATTCCTAAATAGCGAGTCGCAATTTATTTGCAACTCGCTATTCAGGAATTGCGAGTCGCTATTGGGAAGGGGCAGTCCCTTCCTAATAGCGACCGCAAAGCCATGTATGAATGTTTTGCGACCGCAATTGCGGACGCAAAACACTCGCAAATTACCACCCTCTTCAAGAGGGTGGTAATGGAGTCGCAAATGGGAAGGGATCCCCAGGGGACCCCTTCCCTTTGTGACTGGCCCCAAAAATATTTTTAAGAGCAGGCAGTGGTCACAGGGACCACTACCTGCCCTTAAAAAATGAAAGGAAAACCTTTCATTTTTTTAAAAAAAATGCATCCCGTTTTCCTTTAAGGAAAACGGGCTGCATTTAAAAAAAAAAAATGCTTTATTTAAAAGCAGTCCCAGACATGGAGGTCTGCTGAGCCCAGCAGGCCACCATCCCTGGGAGTGGCTGCCATTCCCAAAGGGGTCGCAAACTGCGTGTGGCTCATGAATATTCATGAGCCTCGCAATTTGCAACCCCATTGGGAATCGCAAACAGTGTCTCAGACACTGTTGTGCATACCAATTTGCGAGTCACAAATGCGACGCAATTTGCGACTCGCAAATTGGCGGGTCGTACATTTGGCCCTGGGAATTTAAGAATTCTACATTTTCTCCACACAGAAGATCATGGCCACAAAAAAAACTTGCAAATAACTGCTTCATGGGCCGTCCCTAAATAAATCAAGCATTAGCAATACCAATAGGTCTTGCCTATGCAAGAGCTATTGGCTTTGCCAATATGTTTTATCCATGTTGCACACCAGCGTGGCTACTGTTCAGCATGGCTAAAGGTTAGTGGGCTAAAGAGCAGCATGGAGCGGAGTGTCATAAAGTGAAGTAGAATGGAGAGTCATGGAGTGGCGTGGAATGTCATGGAGGAAGTAGAGTGTTGTATAGTGGAGATGAGGTGAGTGGCGTAGAGTGTCAGAGAAGAGTGGAGTCGCATAGACTGACATGGAGTGGTGTAGAGCAGAGTGGAGTGCCATAGAGGGTGTTGTGTAGAGTGGTGTAGAGCAGAGTAGATTGTTGTAGATTGGAGAAGTGTAGGAGAGTGGAATGGCATAGAGTGGAGCAGTGTGTCAGAGTGGAGCAAAGTGGCATAGAGGGAGTTGTGTAGAGAGTCGTGGAGTAGTATTGTAGAGTGGCATCGAGTGGAGTACGGTGTCAGAGTAGAGTAGAGTTTAACATAATAGACCGTCTTAGAGTGAAGTGTTGTAGAGTGGCCTAGAGTGAAGTGGCGTAAAGGACAGTGGTGCAGAGTAGATTGGCGGAGTGCATTGGTTTTGAGTAAAGTGGTGTAGAGTCAATTGGCATAGAGTAGATTGTTTCAGAGTAGAGTGAAGTGGTGTAGAGTGGAGTGGTTCAGGGTAGAGTGGAGTGGTTCGGGGTAGAGTAGTGTGGCATAGAGTCAGTGGTGCAGAATAGATTAGAGTGGCATGGAGTGATGCAGAGTGTAGTGGCGTAGAGTGCCATATATTTGAGTGTTGCAGAGTAGAGTGCAGTGGCATAGAGTAGAGTGGTGCAGAGAGCAGTGGTATAGAGTAGAATAGAGTGGCATAGATTGCAGCGAAATAGAGCGCAATGGTGTAGAGTATTGAGGTGCAGAGTAGAGTGTTGTTGAGTTCAGTTGTGGAAAGTGCAGTCTTGCAGAGTAGAGTGTTGTAGAGTTCGGTGGCACAGAGCAGAGTGGAACAGAGTAGCGTAGAGTGCAGTGACAGTGCAATGGTGTACAGTGGCTTAGCTTGCAGTGACACAGAGTAGAGTGGCATAGAGTGCAGTGGCCTAGAATGCAATCTTGTAGAGTGGGTAGAGCCCAGCGGCACAGAGTGGAGTGATGCAGAGTAGAAAAGAGTGACATAGCGTGCAGTGGCGCAGGGTGCATTGGTTTTGAATAAAGTGGTGTTGAGTGCATTGGGGTAGAGTACAGTGGTTTAGAGTGGTGTAGAGGGCAGTGGTATAGAGTAGATTGGTGCAGTGGCATGGAGTGGTGTGGCATAGAGTGCAGAGGCATAGAGTGCAGTGGTGTAGGTGTCTCAGAGTAGAGTGAAGTGGCTTAGAGTGGAGTGGTACAGGGTAGAGTGCAGTAGCATAGAGCAAGTATTCTCTCAGCAGTTCATGGATCACCATGGGATACTTTTAGCTGTTCTCTATGTTATGTGTGTACAGAAAACAGAAGAAACAGGAAAAAACAACTTGACTTGGAATTCAATTCAGTTTACATCAAAAAATGTACCCAGCCTTACCTGTGAGGACTTCAGGATATGTTTAGGTTACTCCAGGGCAATTTCATGATTACTACTTTCAGTGTTCTGTGATCAACTTAATAGCACTGGTGTGTTAAGCTATTACACAAAGCAGAAAACCACTAATAATATTATTGAATTTTTTTAATCCTTTCCCACCTCAAATATTTCATTTTGATCTTTGTCACTCCAGTCAAGTAATTTTGTTAACAGAAGACGTACAATAGTTACTGTAAGCGTAGGGGTTATCACCATTAGTGCAGGAGTGGTATTAAGTGAGTAATTGTGCATGAATGAGACTGCTCAAGATGTTGTAGTTGTGTCTTTAAGTAAGCCTTTAAGTGGATTTGTGAGTGGTCTAGGGGGTACTGCAGTTTATCCCGTGGTTGTGAACTGCAGAAGTAGCTGACTGTGGATAGTTTGATCAAATGATGTGAACGGCCATGGAATCCGCGAGTGAAGAAAGAAGTGCTTTGTGTGGCTGTGGGGCATTTTGAGTGGCTTTAGTTTATAGTGTCATGGAGTTCTGATACCTGAAGAGGTCCTGGATGTTTGTGAATGACAGCTTGGGTTCAAACAGGCTGAGAAGGGTTATATGATATTGTGGTTGAAGGCAGGACATTTTTGGGTGGTCAGGTAGATCGGATTGTGAACCAATCAGAATCTGAATTTTCTGAACCAACTGCTTCTACATAGACCAGCTTGAAAAATTATTTACTGGTCACAAAAATATTGGTTGCAATTTGCGACCCGTGTTTTGAGAGCAGTATATAGTACATGTTGCCCCTACTAGTTTAAATGGTTGGCTACTGCTGTTAATTTTCGTCTACTGCATTCAGATTTTACCCTTCCACCCTAAAGCTTTTTTCTGAGAACAGTACAGGCCTTGTCAATCCCGCCACTCATGCAGTTAAACAATGGAAACAAGGCCTATCATAGCCCAAACGTAAACGTTACTTGAGACGGACAACAGTCTTATTAGTCAATCAGCAACTAAAACAGTTTGTTCAGCCAGGGTAGAGTTGACATCTATCCCCGCCTTCTCCTGAGCCCTGTGACCAGGTGAGATAGTCAACGTATGTGGCTACTGGCACTATTGATTGAACTCAGGTAATAGATAACTTGAAGTGGACATTCTTGATGTGAAATGCAAAAGAGCATACAGATGTCATCATAAAGAAAGTCAACAACCATGCATGTCCTACGGCTACAGAACAAGGTATGGTTGCACTCTGGAGTTATCGTTCACAGACAAGGCCCAACCGATTGACACTTACCCTAAGCAGTGTTAATGACAAGGAAGAGGATGTCCTGCAGCCCCCTTGTAACTTGTGCTCTCCGACATCCACCAGCCCGCTGACACTTCAGTCACACACCTTAGCTCTCCATCTTTGAATTTTGTAATGGAAGGCTTCTATTATTTTGAAAAGCTGCTTCAACGTTGTATTAAAAAGTGTGGGAGGTGGAATTTTTTTGGGGTTGTTAAGACTTCATTAATTAGATATGCTTTCCTGTCACACACTCCTTTCACCCCATTGCCAACCATCCCTCCTGCCTTTTTTTCACTTCCTTTTAGCCATCCCATCATCAATTATTGCGCTCTGCTGCCACTAATACTGCCCAGTTCCCATCACACACTTCAGTCCTGACTCAGTTTGTCCCTCTCCGTGCACCCAACATAGTCTCCCTTCTGTCATGGCACCATCCCCCATCACCATTCTGTGATCCTGTCTTGACACCAAAACACTCCACTTTTAAAATTATTTGTCCCTTCATGTAAGTCATCCCTTCTTGTACCCTCTTCTGTGTCACCCAACTCCACCTGTCCCGTAACCACTCCTCCCAACTGCCCCTATTCTCAATCATTCCCATCATGCATCTCATGTCCTTTCTTGCCACCTGTACACTACACCTCCCACAAATTTCCTTTCACCCTACCTGTCAGCCGTCAGCTATAACATGCCATTTGTACCTATTTCCTGCTCCCACCTGTGTGGATTGGAGTGGCAGAGTGCTGCAGTGTGGCATTGTGTGGAATGGCGTAGAGTGAGGCGAGTTAGAGTGGGGTAGAGCAGAGTGGGTTGATAGTACTGCACAAAACTTAGAAACATTGGCAAAGCGAATAGCTGTCGCCTACGTGAAAGCTATTAATTTTGCCAATGTATTTCAGTCATGTTGTACAGTAGTGTGGCTGCTGGTCAGCAGGGCTAAAAGTTAGTGCACGGCATATAGGATAGTGATTTCGATTGAACTGGCATAGAGTGGAGGGACGAAAAGTGGCATACAGTGGAGTAGAGCGATGTAGAGGAGAGTGGAGTAGAGTGGGGAAGAGTAGAGTGGCAGTTCCTGAGTAGCGTGCTACTCGTTGAAAAAGTGCTTAAACTCCCCATCAGAGGTAGCAAGCGCTATATAAATGCAAACCTTTGCCCCTCTTCTATCCCTCCACTATCCTTCTTAATCCAAATAACTGACTAACATATCCACCACTCAAACTACTTTCATATTTCACTATACTAATTCACCACTAATCCTTTATGGGTTTCGGAGTAGCGTGCTACTCACCGAAAAAGCACTTCGACGTCTCGTAAGGGGAGGTAAGAGCTATATAAATGCAATTACAATACAATAGAGTGCTGCAGTGTGGCATTGTGTGGAGTGGCGTGGTGTGGAGTGAAGTGACAGATTGACGTGGAACAGAGTGGAGTCACGTGAATTGAGACTACTACTGCACAAAAGTTGGAAGCATCGGCATAGACAATAGTTCTCGCATACGTGAGAGCTACTGGTTTTGCCAGTATCTTTCAGCCATGTTGTACAGCAGCATGGCTGATTGTCAGCATGGTTAAAAGTTACAGCGTGGCATATAGGATATTGGCTTAGATTGAACTGGCTTAGAGTTGGGTGGTGTAAAGAGTGTCAGAGTGCAGAAGTGTGGCATGGAGTGAAGTGACTTAGAGCCACTCTAAGCAGAGAGCAGAGTGGAGTCACTTGGAGTGGGATAAAGCACCGCAGTGTGGCACTGTGAGGAGTGGAGCAGAGTGGCATGGGGTGGAGTAGACTAGTACAGTATAAGTAACTAAAGCGCCAACAGAGACAGATAGGGTGAAAGCAACATAAATAAGAAGCTGGGTGCCTGTTAAAAGTAGGAAAGCACATTGCACGTCCAGAAATAATACTGAAATGCTTATAAATTTTAAAAAGATGTGCACTGCAAAAAGATGAAGAAGAACAAATATGAGGAAGAACACATGTATGTGGTCCATGCTCTAGGGATAAGCAATACAAGAAAGGAAGGGAACCCTACAGGAGCTAGGCAAGCGAAAGATTGCAAATGAGAATGACAACAAAAAGAACTAATGGTATGCTGTTGGTGGGCTGTAAGCCCCCTAAACAGGTAACAATATGTCTGACAGCATAGCACTTGCGCTCTGTAGGCGACACCTAAACAACATTCTCACATTGTATGAACCATTATTGCACTATTGTACCAGGCCTGGGTTACAATGTGAAAACATTTTGTCAGGTGGAGGAGTAGGGAAGAACAGTGGAGAAGGAGGAAGGAAGCAAGAAGAGGTGGATGTCATGAAGGATAGGTGTGAGAAGGAAAAACAGATAAAAGGGAGAGAGAGGAAGGAGGAGAGATCAAGGAGGGATCCACAGACAGACAAGGAATGAGAAGAGTGAAGAGAACTGGGTAAAGCAGAGATTGGAGTGCAACAAAGAAACAATGAGGATAAAAAGTGGAAAGAGGGGAAGTGGAAGTGAAGAAAAGAAAAGAAAAGTGTACCTAGGGCAGAGTGTAGAAGGGAAGAAAAAGGAAAGATGAAGGATACGACAGGAAATTGGAAAGCAGTTAGTAGCGAGCAAGAATGGAAAGAAGAAAAGCAGGCAGAGCGTGGAGAGCAGGAAAGGAACCAGGTGAGAAGGTGAGTAAGAAAAGCAGATTGTGAGGGAGAGCGAGAAAGTCTATACCTCTGCTTCATAATGTATGGAGTAATAAAATGTAAAGTTGAGTGATGAGACTATCACTCCTGGGCCTGCCTCACCTAATGTACAGCTTTGCTGTCCAAGACACACAATAGTGATTCTTTCATCGTGTTAGGGTTTCCTGCCATCAAAAGAAGTTTTCGAGGCATCACAATGGGTATTCCTGATAAGAGATAATGAAGTGTCAGTTACCCCATCAAGATTAAGTTTTGGTGGAGAATAACACTGACACTTCAGTCACATGGGATAAGGCTTTGAGACAAATTCCCACTACCACTTCTTTCAAAATGAAGTACCACATTCAATTGTACAGCGCCTTGAGACCCTCATGGGTGAGTAGAGCGCTTTAAAAGCCCCCTGATTGATTGAATTGCATTCAGATAGGCTCCCACACAAATACTTTTAAATTTATACAGCATGAAATTCAACGGACTTTGCCCCATTTGTGTTGAGAGGCGAGCTCATAACCACCCTCAGTAGAGGTGGGGGAGCCACTGACGCCTCGAGGCTTTTGAAGTCTAAACCCGAAACTAGACAAACTTTCATAGGTGGAGATGTTGTCTAGGGGTTAGAAATGCCAACCCTGGCATATGGGGGAACCGCAGTGGCATAGCCAAGGTGTCATGGGTCCTAGAACAAGGAAGGAGGTGCCCCTCCCATAACCCATAGCTACTGTTTGAATTGTAAAATACAGAAATAATTAGGGTTCAGTGGGACACTCAGGCCTACGTGCTCTAGTGCCACTGCACCTGCTGCACCAATAGAAGCTTCACCCCCGGCAACCAGGTTCGAATCCCAGCCTTGGCTCAAAATCCTCTGAAACTGGTCAAATGTCCCTGTGCTGACAAAAAAAGGTGTAATGTAATCTGTGTGTGTTCTGAAGTGCCTTTATGTCATTGGGCAAAGTATATTTTGTGCTATAAAAACTGGTTTCTGATTGTCATCGACACTCTAATAACATATGGCAACAATTTAAAGACTGGGCATTACTTTTGATGGGAAAGAGAGATTCCCATCTCGTGGCTGAATGGCTCAGTGAAACCAGGTCTATCCTGCCTTCCTAGGTAGACGAAATTGAGTGAGCCTATGCAAATACTTTATTTCTCCTTTTCGAGTCTCCTTTCCGTTCATTATATCAAAACAGAGCTAGAGAGAGAGAGACCACTTTCAAATAGCCGAGTGCAGGAAGTGCAATGTGCAAAAAACTCGTGTTTGATTTAATTAACTAAGATATTACTCTAAGAAGAATGAGAATCTAGGTTACATGTAGAGTTGACATGACAACGTAGTTGCCTCTTAGTTTACTAACATTGTTAACAGAAAGGAGGCAGGAATGTTTATCAGATCATGTCACTTGCAATAAATACTTATCAATACAGTGATATCATCTGTGGAGAAGTGTGGCTCAATGGTTAGAGCAGCAGACCCTGATGCAGAGATCTGGCCTGGGACCAGGGTTCAATTCCCGCCTCGGTGGGTCTTGGGCTCCATTTCCTCGGACCTGATAATTTTCGCCTCGGTGCCTATTCTAATCATGGGTCCCACTCTGCAACTCTGGGCAATAGCTTGCTTAATCTCCACAACAGCCCCACCAGCGCTGGGATGCCTGGCTTCACCTTGGGGGTGCCCAGGAGTGGACATTTCACAGGGAAAAGCCAGGAAGGGTTCCACAGCGGTATGCGTACAGTGCCAGGACACCCCAGGGTATCAGTGCGCTTTACAAATTTCATTTCATTTCATTCATTTCATCTGATGATCTAAAATGAAACACTTTCCCATGTTAAAGTAATACAGTATTTTTATTTTCAAGACACCTTATCATATTTTTTGCATGATTTCCAGACAAAGTATTTCTAAAGCTAGACTCGTACATGGTGTAGCCCACAGTGAGGAAGGCGGAGAGTGGAGTAGCTACCCACTCCTCCGCACCCTGTAGGGAAAAATTAACTTTGCCCAGCAAACAGGCTCCGGCAGCAGCGCCAACCCTCCCCCACCCCGCGCAGCGTGTGAACTGAAAGGCTGCTGCGGGCGGGGAGAGGACGGAGGAGGTAATGGCTCGAGGCATTTGTGGCAGCGCGAGAAGCAGTCGGTGGTGAGGCGAGACTCGCAGCGCATCCGAAGCTGCGGTGGCCGATCCTGACGCCTAAGAAGTGTGGCAGCTCCAGCCTCCCCGGGCAGCCCGTGAAGGAGAAGGGCCTGCTGTGAGGGGCGAACACAGTTGAAAGTGAGCGGCTGGCCGCCGCATGGTGGAGGAAAATGTAGAAGAGGCAAGTAAGGGAGTAGCGCCCGCCCCAAGACATGGGCAATGCCTGTTGTGCTCTCCTGCGCAGCCCGTTAATGAGGGAGACTGCTGCTGTCCAAGTGAGAGGCTGGACACCAACAAAGGAAGAAATTACCTTGGTGTGGGGTGACCCGTCGAGAGAGCCGTGTTAACCGCCCAGGTCGAAGGAGAATCCGAGCACCGGCATTACTCCAAGAGAAGAGCGAAGACATCGCGAGGCCTCGGAGTAAGGAAACGAGCCTGGGACGACACTAGAAATAATGCAACACTGCCATCGCGTGGCAGATAAGCGGTACTACACCAGCTAAATCAGTGAAGACTGCCCGGTCATAGAAGCTATACCACGGGCATAGAGACACTACAAAGGTGCGCAGAAGGACAGTTTGTGTGCAGGGCGCACCCGTCTGAAGGACAAGGAGAAAGAGTGACTGAGGCCCAAAGATGATGCACACAGAGAGGCAGCTCCAGGCTGTTTTAAGAAAAGGAAAACGAAAAAGGGCAAAAGAGGCTAAGTGGAATGCACAGCAGTGAGGGGAAAGCTGCTACACCGTAAAGCAGAGTGGAGACATGTGCAACTGACCACGCGGAGGTGGCAGACCTCTACAGGCGAGCCTGTAAGGATCCTCAAACAGAACCTGCTGCCAAGGTTGCGTGAAGTGCGGTGACGCCTACTGGCCAGGGGTAGTCGCCGCAGGAGTGATGACAGCAGTGAGCAACGCACTTGGATGGCAAAGTTTGAAGAAGCAGATCCAGGCAGCCAGTTTCTGAGTGACTGGAGTAAGTGCGCAGTGTGCACACCAAGTGGCGAAAGGACGCCACGGCGAAGAGAAGAAGAGCGCAAGAAGCGACCTTGCGCAGAAGAGGTACCCCGGACGCGGACGGTACCGGAAGAAGCTCGAGAAGCGACCGGGGCGGAGGCCGGCGCGAGGAGCAGTGACCGCAGAAGAGGTCAGCGAACAGTGCCCGACGAAGAGGTCAGGGAGCAGTGACCGCAGAAGAGATCAAAGAGCCGTGACCAAGTGAAGTAGTCGGTGAGATGAGACCGGACAAGAAGTCCGACAAGGAAAATGAAGGAGTGGTCCGGGAAGAGAATGACCGAAGAGAGGGTCGCGAAGAGGACCAAGGAGAGGTCCGGGACGAGGACCAAGAAGAGGTCAGAAGAGAAGTCTGACAATATTGATCGGAAGTAACGGAAGGGAAGTAGGTCGCGACGACAGGTCCAGTCACAGAGCGAAGTAAAGACAGTGTCCTAGAGTGTTAGGACAAGACCGGGAAGACACGGGTGGAGTGCACGCTACACGGAGAAGCCTGGTTAGAGCAGACAAGTATAAGAGGGGACCAGACCGCGTCGCGAAGGAAGGAAAGAGAAGACAGAAGTTAAGTGGCAAGACGCCATGAAGGAGAAGAAAATAAGAGGAGAAGAGGAAAGAGGTGTGACAGGTCAAATCACACACCAGAAGGAAAACACCTGAAGGGAAGGTGAAAAGTGCATGACCATCGGAACAGCGGGCCTGGAGAATATCAGGGATACTGAGAGTCAACGCCTATCTACGACATCTACCTACGAGTCCCCAGATCTCCTGGTAACGGCAGAGGCGAGCAGGAGGGTCCATTGGTAACACCTACCTTTGGGATAGAACGGGAGACCGTGGATATCCAAGGGGCAAGGGCCTCAGGGACACCGGTGGCAGCGGGTCCCGACAAGAGAGATGGATCCACAACTGCTTGTTTGCAAGTTCCAGGGGGACGACGGTCTCGTGAGAAAGGGCAGGAGCCAACAACAACCCTTTCAGGCGGAGCGTGGGACACGAGAGGTGGCCCGTAGCGATTCCTCCAACGTGGTTGGAGTGACACGGCGGAAGTCCACCCAGTCCAGTGGAAGCCTGGCAAAAGAGGGCCTCAGGGTCATCCGGTGAGAGGGGAGACCCACAAGAGAGGGGCATCCGTGAGAGGGACGTCCTGCAACTGCATACCTATCTGCAGAGAGAATTGCGACTACTCATATGGAGCGAATACCTTAACCAGGACTGTGTGGTGGAACACAGAACATACCTCGTCCACCATCACTCCACATGTACCTTCACTGCACATGGAACAGAAAGAGAGACTGAGGAGTACCCGTCCACATTATGGAGTCCAAGAAAGACTAGGTCCACAGGGCACCCTGACATCGTGCTAAAAGTGAACTAGTGATCCCGACTGCAAGGATACCATTATCGGCGGTTGGCAAGCAGCTAAAGAGACTTCGTAGAAGTTTTGTTATTGATTGTATTTTATTTTAAGTATGTTTCCTTCCCACAGGTTTGGACTTGGTTTTGACTTTTCAGAAAGTTTGGGAGGGATGTAGTGATCGCCTGATCACCAGTCTAGTGTTTGCATTGTGCCTCAACCACACTATACACCCACCCCTCACAGGCGTCACCAGTCAGGTGACCCTGACAATAAAAGGGGCCGAGCGCACGTGCTCGTGGCCATTGCTACCCAGTAACCAGTGGTGTCTGTGTCCGTCATTCCCATCTGCATGTGGGCCTAGGGCCCAGCATGAGACCATTACACATGGGTTTCAAGAGCCAGATCTCTTGACTCAGCTCCAGCTCGGCTACCCCTTTCAACTTGTTGGCTCGTCCACCTCTACCCCCACTATGCAAGTGCTGCATTCAACCGTCCATGCAGGGTCTCAAAATCCCACAATCATGCAAAGCCACAGGTTTTTGTGTCCCATTCCCACATTTAAAAATAAAGAAAGCCAAAATTGGTAAATATCGCAATGGAGAGACATACTGCATCCACTCCAAAATGGAGCAGTAGGTTCGAGGGCTGCAATTTAAATGGCGGGCTCCCCCCTTTCAAACAAAGCACAGCACTTGCAAAGAACCACAAAGGGCGATGAGAGGCGGCAAATCACAGCCCTTACTTTCCGTCTCTGCTCATCCTCGACCCCACAACACCACTAAAAATACCGAATGAAATAGAACACTGATTTCTCCTTCTCTCTTGTATGCAGCACCAAATCCAAGCGTGGCCCGACACAGCAGCATCTTCTCTTTCCCCTCGTCCTCACTCAGTCGCTCACACTGTACTTCCGCTTCTGCTCCGATTCAAAGGCCACACACATTTGCATAAAAGAAACAGACAAAGGACTGCAGCAAATGCACAGTGCAATACTTACCTGGCAGTCATAAAGCAGTGGCAATGGCAGTGTCCTCATTTATAAAAACGTGCTACCTAAAACCTCTCTGCAGATGGGCACACCATCTGTAGAAGCCTTTATTTTTTTTTCTTATTTGAGCCAACGAACTATTGTAGAAGCAGAATTAGACACTGCAGACATTTTAATTTGTTTGAAAGTGAAGCATTTAACTGCAGTTTTATATAGCGTGAACTTGACCCAATTGGCCTCTGAGCGCTTTACACGAGAACAAGATATGTTTACAGGCAGAGGTTGCACTTTTTTATTCACAGGGAGGTTCAGTTACACAATCACGGAATGCTGAGCAGAGGTCTCGAAGAGACTCAAAGTTGTTTCAAAGCTTCACTTGTAATTAAATTCATTTAATAAAACAGCCACACGTATTACTATAAAAGCCACAAATACTGGTTATTCTGAGAGCCATTGGAATTATGCAATATTGGAAAACCTAACGCTGGCAACGTTGACTAAATTAGGTGGCAAGAAAAGGAATATGATACTGCATTATGTGCTGTGACATATATATATATATATATATATATATATATATATATATATATATATATATATATATATATATATATATATATATATATATATATATCTACTGGCGGTCGCCAGTAGATAGTTATAGTTAAAACCTATTATCCATAGGAAATCCGCGACATTCTATTTGAAATAACGTTGGCGCCGGTTGACGAATCTTCGCGAAAGTTTCCAACTTGTTGGGCGCTCCGGTCCGCTCCTATCCTGAAAGTCTCGGGGTGATACGTAAAGCGGGGGCCGAGAAAAAGGGGGTCCCAAAACGTGTTTTCCCCATTCATTTTTCCATAGGAACCTTTAGTCGCAGCTACAGCCCAAACTGCTGAACGGAATTACACCAAATTTGGCAAAGAGGTAGCCCTTGGTTCAGTGTCGTGCCTTTTGCTTAAATGGTGTAAATCCGTTCAGTAGTTCCTGAGAAAATCTAAAGTAAAGTCACATATATATCTGGGCGGAGCCTAACCACACATGTCATCGTGAGATATGATTGGCTGTCAGCACTTCATCCTGGAATTTCTGGCAGCCATCTTGGGACCAATATAAATGATAGTACCTCATTGAAATGCATTGTAGTGAATAGAAGATTTTGAGGGTCACCAAAAGGAGAACTATAAAGGGTGATAACAGGCTTTAGTTACATTAGAATTTATTTGTTGATGGTACCATACTAATTTTAGGAATTGTGGTGTATTCTAAGGTGATTTTACCATGTGAAAAACCTTCTGCTGGGATATCATGAATCATGTTTGAGAGAACACTATTTTCTCATGCTTGTCCCATGGAGGTTTGGAAGGTGCTCCAGAAGCTAAAATGAGAGCATATTTTCTGTAAATTCACATTATCTTTCTCACTCATGTGAGAATGAAGTCTGACATTCTCAGTAAAACATGTACATCCAACAAGGGCAGAGACTGTCAGTTGATTCCTTTGTGTTCTACTGCAGCTTCCCAGAGTGTTCTAAAGAACAACTAGAGTGCTAACAGCCTTACTTATGACAAAAGTATGGCACACCTGAAGCCATCTTGATTGGAATAAACTGGTAACACTTAAACAATTTAATTTAAAAAGGAACAAAATGATGGGGTTCATTTTGTCATAGAAATTATGGTTAGTGCTGTAGAAAGAAAAATTAGGACATGTTTCAAGTGTGATCTCAAATATCTTCCTGTTATATTTCAACAGGAGCAGCCTGCCAGTTGATGCCTTTGTGTTCTACTGCAGCTTCCCAGAGTGTTCTAAAGAACAACTAGAGTGCTAACAGCCTTACTTATGACAAAAGTATGGCACACCTGAAGCCATCTTGATTGGAATAAACTGGTAACACTTAAAACATTTAATTTAAAAAGGAACAAAATGATGGGGTTCATTTTGTCATAGAAATTATGATTAGTGCTGTAGAAAGAAAAATTAGGACATATTTCAAGTGTGATCTCAAATCTTCCTGTTATATTTCAACAGGAGCAGCCTGCCAGTTGATGCCTTTGTGTTCTACTGCAGCTTCCCAGAGTGTTCTAAAGAACAACTAGAGCGCTAACAGCCTTACTTATGACAAAAGTATGGCACACCTGAAGCCATCTTGATTGGAATAAACCGGTAACACTTAAAACATTTAATTTAAAAAGGAACAAAATGAGGGGTTCTTTTTTAAATAGAAATTATGGTTAGTGCTGCAGAAAGAAAAATTAGGGCATGTTTTAAGTGAGATCTCAAATCCTCTTCTATTTCATTAGAAAATTCTGACATGCAGACTGAAACAATCACTTTCAATACCAGCAGCAGACTACCAGTTAACTCCCTGGTGAGCAGTAGCTTTACTCCAGTGATCTAATGAGCAACTAGAGTGCTAACATTCTGAATTTATGGCAGATGTGAGACACATCTGAATGCCTTCTTGATGGAATCAAAGTAAAAAACTGAAAGCATTTCCTACTGAGGAGACATATGCAGTAAATGAAGAAATTAGGAAACTTCATAACAAAGAAGTCTTCCAAGATGGCCACCAGTGAAAAAAGAGCCCAAATGTAGCACAAATATTACCCAGATGTAGCCCACATATAGCCCAATGACAAAAGTGTGCAAAACACTTTTTATTTTTAGTTTTTTGCAGTTTTATGTAGTGCAGACTGGTCAGGTATTGGAGCATTGCATCTTAAAACATGACCCCCTACACTACAAAAACACCACTGCACTACCTTAAACCTTAAAACACTACCCCCAGCACGACCCCCTACACTACACAAGCACCACTGCACTATCCTAAACCCTAAAACACTACCCCCAGCACGACCCCCTACACTACCCAAACACCACTGCACTAACCTAAATCCTAAAACACTACCACCAGCACGACCCCCTACACTACCCAAACACCACTGCACTACCCTAAAACATGACCCATAACACAACACAAACACCACTGCACTACCCTAAACCCTAAAACACTACCCCCAGCACGACCCCCTACATTACACAAGCACCACTGCACTACCCTAAACCCTAAAACACTACCCCCAGCACGACCCCTACACTACACAAACACCACTGCACTACCCTAAACCCTAAAACACTACCCCCAGCACGACCCCTACACTACCCAAACACCACTGCACTAACCTAAATCCTAAAACACTACCCCCAGCATGACCCCCTACACTACCCAAACACCACTGCACTACCCTAAAACATGACCCCCTACACTACACAAACACCACTGCACTACCCTAAACCCTAAAACACTACCCCCAGCACGACCCCCTACACTACACAAGCACCACTGCACTACCCTAAACCCTAAAACACTACCCCCAGCACGACCCCCTACACTGCCCGAACACCACTGCACTGCCCTAAACCCTGAAACACCAGCCCCTGCATGACCCCCTACACTGCCCAAACACCACTGCACTGCCCTAAACCCTGAAACACCACCCCTAGCACGACCCCCTACACTGCCCGAACACCACTGCACTGCCCTAAACCCTGAAACACCACCCCCTTCACGACCCCCTACACTGCCCGAACACCACTGCACTGCCCTAAACCCTGAAACACCACCCCCAGCATGACCCCCTACACTGCCCGAACACCACTGCACTGCCCTAAACCCTGAAACACTACCCCCAGCAAGACCCCCTACACTGCCCGAACACCACTGCACTGCCCTAAACCCTGAAACATCACCCCCAGCAAGACCCCCTACACTGCCCGAAAACCACTGACCTAAACCCTGAAACACCACCCCCAGCACGACCCCCTACACTGCCCGAACACCACTGCACTGCCCTAAACCCTGAAACATCACCCCCAGCACAACCCCCTACACTGCCTGAGCACCATTGCTCTGCCCTAAACCCTGAAACACCAGCCCCAGCATGACCCCCTACACTGCCCGAACACCACTGCACTGCCCTAAACCTTGAAACACCAGCCCCAGCACGACCCCCTACACTGCCCGAACACCACTGCACTGCCCTAAACCCTGAAACACCAGCCCCAGCAAGACCCCCTACACTGCCCGAACACCACTGCATTGCCCTAGACTCTGAAACACCAGCCCCAGCAAGACCCCCTACACTGCCCGAACACCACTGCACTGCCCTAAACCCTGAAACACCAGCCCCAGCACGACCCCCTACACTGCCCGAACACCACTGCACTGCCCTAAAACCTGAAACACCAGCCCCAGCACCACCCCCTACACTGCCCGAACACCACTGCACTGCCCTAAACCCTGAAACACCAGCCCCAGCACCACCCCCTACAATGCCCGAACACCACTGTACTGCCCTAAACCCTGAAACACCACCCCCTGCACCGCCCCCTACACTGCCCGAACACCACTGCACTGCCCTAAACCCTGAAACACCACCCCCTGCACCACCCCCTACACTGCCCGAACACCACTGCACTGCCCTAAACCCTGAAACACCACACCCTGCACCGCCCCCTACACTGCCCAAACACCACTGCACTGCCCTAAACCCTGAAACACCACCCCCAGCATGACCCCCTTTACTGCTCGAACACCACTGCACTGCCCCAAACCCTGAAACACCACCCCCAGCATGACCCCCTACACTGCCCGAACACCACTGCCCTAAACCCTGAAACACCACCCCTGCACGACCCCCTACACTGCCCGAACACCACTGCACTGCCCTAAACCCTGAAACACCACCCCCTGCACGACCCCCTACACTGCCCGAACACCACTGCACTGCCCTAAACCCTGAAACACCACCCCCAGCACGACCCCCTACACTGCCCGAACACCACTGCACTGCCCTAAACCCTAAAACACCACCCCCAGCACGACCCCCTACACTGCCCGAACACCACTGCACTGCCCTAAACCCTAGAACACTATCCCCAGCATGACCCCCTACACTACCCGAACACCACTGCACTACCCTAAACCCTAAAATACTCCCCTCAGCACGACCCCCTACACTACCCGAACACGACTGCACTGCCCTAAACCCTAAAACACTCCCCCAGCACGACCCCCTACACTACCCGAACACCACTGCACTGCCCTAAACCCTAAAACACTCCCCCAGCACGACCCCCTACACTACCCAAACACCACTGCACTACCCTAAACCCTAAAACCCTAAAACACTAACCCCAGCACGACCCCCTACACTACCCAAACACCACTGTACTACCCTAAACCCTAAAACACTCCCCCAGGACGACTCCCTACACTACCCAAACACCACTGCACTACCCTAAACCCTAAATCTACCCCCAGCATGACCCCCTACACTACACAAACACCACTGCACTACCCTAAACCCTAAATCTACCCCCAGCATGACCCCCTACACTACACAAACACCACTGCACTACCCTAAACCCTAAAACACTACCCCCAGCACGACCCTCTTCACTACCTAAACACAACTGCACAATTTGTTACAGGCGTTGCAACGCAGGCCTGTGGTGCTTACTGGAAGTACCTGGTGGGCTGGTTGGGCCCCAGGGACTCTCAGGATTCAAGGTGACCTAATCCCCCAACTTAAAACGCGCACTGGCTCTGGTTAGTCAGTTACCACCAGTACCCGTCTGAAAAAGTTGTGGGCACAGGATGATTTTGCAACAAGGCCTCTTTCTGCTCCTCTGTTGGTTCTTTCTGCACATCTTTTGCTTCTTTCTGTGCGTTTTTTCTTCTTTCTTCACATGTCCTACCTCTGTTGGCATAGTTAGAAACTAGCATTTAAAAAACCTTTGAAATTCACTGAAAAAACCATAGGTTTCAGGCACGTTATAGTTAGAAATTAGCATTTAAAAAACCTTTGAAATTCACTCAAAAAACCATAGGTTTCAGGCACGTTATAGTTAGAAATTAGCATTTAAAAAACCTTTGAAATTCACTGAAAAAACCATAGGTTTCAGACACGTTATAGTTACAAATTAGCATTTAAAAAACCTTTGAAATTCACTGAAAAAACCATAGGTTTTAGGGACAGTTATAGTTACTTGGACATTGCACTCGTACAAAACCCGTGAAATTCCCCTGTTATAGTTAGTTCAGCTAACTATAACTCGCGCCCCGCAATGCACTGCTGATGACGTCACATATTACATCACTCATGACATGGTCAGTGACATCACTGATGACATCACTGATGACATCTCAAATGACATCACTGATGACATCATCCACGTGATAATCTGATGCACCTCCTCACACCCTAATATAACCTTTGATACACCCACTCTAAATTACAGACTGCCATTCGCAAAACCATAGACACTCCAACACCAATAACTACATACCCACTCACTGATTCTTAGGTCTACACACACACATCCACTCACTCACCCGTACAGTCACTCATACTTACGGTCACTCAGTACAGGACTATCATATGCACTCATACTCCTATATAGACACTCAAACACCGCCACTCATCCATAGAGGTACTCACACACCTAGTCAGTCATGCAAATAATTAAACACACTACCATTTACTCACCTATACAGTTATACACACACCACCCCACTTACTCATACAAATACTAGCACATTCTTACGCTCTTATACAATCACTGATACAAGCAC
This sequence comes from Calotriton arnoldi, assembly GCA_963921515.1. Classification (NCBI taxonomy): domain Eukaryota; kingdom Metazoa; phylum Chordata; class Amphibia; order Caudata; family Salamandridae; genus Calotriton; species Calotriton arnoldi. The sequence continues at coordinate 22,775 of CAWUFW010020344.1, read as the reverse complement.
ACACTCATCCATACAGCCACTATCACAATCAGTCACTCTCGCTTATAGCTATTTATATACTCCAACACACATATATACTGCCTTTCACATATGTAGTTACTCACACATGTACCACTGGGACATACATTCACTCACTAACACACTCTTACACACACTTACCCACCCATAAAGTCTATCACAGATGCACTCTTGAAACCATCCACCCAGTGAATCACCCACTCACACATCTATGCACAGAGTCGCACACACCCCTCCCACACAAACACTCAGGCACCCATACAGATACTCACACAAGCATTCAATAACTCAAATAGACACTCATGTAGCTATTCACAAACACATGCAGCCACTTACACAGCAACAGACAGACGGATACAGACATTCACCCAGTTTAGTCACTAACCCATGCATTCAGTACGATACGTTAAATCACTCACTTAACAGTCAGTCACGCACCTACTAAATCATCCATACAGACACTTACACACCCACTCATTCTTCAATACGTCTTTTCCTATATATATTAAAAATATTTAAACTTTAGAGAAACACACAGTCACTGGATGATGTCATCAGTGATGTCATTTGAGATGTCATCAGTGATGTCATCAGTGATGTCACTGACCATGTCATGAGTGATGTAATATGTGACGTCATCAGCAGTGCATTGCGGGGGCGCGAGTTATAGTTAGCTGAACTAACTATAACGGGGGAATTTCACGGGTTTTGTACGAGTGCAATGTCCAAGTAACTATAACTGTCCCTAAAACCTATGGTTTTTTCAGTGAATTTCAAAGGTTTTTTAAATGCTAATTTGTAACTATAACGTGTCTGAAACCTATGGTTTTTTCAGTGAATATATATATATTTTGTTTTCTATAGGGCGAACTAGACCCCAAGGAATCAGAGCACTTCACTTGAGCACAATGTGCGTTACATGCGGACACATTCATTTTTTTGTTAGGCTCAGGGAGATTAAGTGATTTGCCCAGAATCACAGCATGTTGTGCGTCCCTGCCGAGGCTCGAACCGGATACCCAGCTCCGAGGTCGACCGCTCTAGCCGTTAGGCCACATCCTCTACTCTTTTGATTTTCAATTTTACTACACTTTCCCAGAGAAGGTTTCTAAAAATAAATAAATAAACTAAAATGTTGGACATGTTCCTGAAGCAATCAACAAATCATCCTCAAATTATCATGAATAAGTCTTTTTAATTAGAAAACTATGGTGCTAGTCAAGTAATCCAACAGTAATTTCGAAATAATCCTAAAATCATCAGCAGCAATGCATCTTGTGAAGTAATCAGGTACTCAGTTTCAAGTCATCCTCAAATCATCAGGAACAGTCACACTTTGTGAAGTCATCAGATAATCATTTTCAAGTCATCCTGAAATCATCGGGCTCAAGTTTCTAAACTCTGCTGATGACTTTAAGAGCTTGATTATGTCTGATGACGTGAAAATGACATCTAATGTAGTTGGATGATCATCCAATGACTCCGGGATGGCTTCTAAAGTCATCCTGTTTGACCTGGGTGATCGCTTCAACTACAGAGTCCGCGAAAGCAAAGCTGACCCAGCCTGGTCGGCGCGATCGGAATCACCTCCTGGCTAGAAGATGAGATGGATTGTAAACACGTAAACACCGGAGCAGATCAGCAACTGCACAGTGTAGTAAAATAATACAGAGAGAGGAAATCGCCATTCCCCATGGATTCACTGCCTCACTCACCTCGGCCATCGCGTCTCTCCCATCTCTCCTACACCAATTCCCATCCTGCCGGACGTACTGGATTTAAAACCTGCACATTTCTTCGTTTTTATCTCAAAAGAGACACAAAGAGAATAAGAGTATAATTCCTCCGGTTTTAGCTCGCTTGCAGCTTCAAATTTCCCTTGTTTTCAGCTCCATGTAGAACAAAGGCCAGCGAGCTGTCGGCTAGCCAGTGCTGCTTGTTTGGACACCAATTGCCGTGACAGATTGGCCGAAACAGCCTGGGAGGCGGAGACAGGGCTACAAGGTTGGTTGCAGTATAGCCCTTATCTAGTTTATTTTAACAAACTTTATTGAACACATGAGAGTAACAAGAAGACGGTAAAACTAATTTATTCAAACGTAGCGAAAATCTGAACTTATCATTTAAAAGAATAATAGAAGAATGTCGGCTCGGAGTCTGGAAATGAGAAGATCTGACTTAGAAGGGTGCAAGGGTGTATTATAATGTTCAATGGTCGCGTGACTGCTTACAATACTTATACAATAAGGAGGGATGTTGCGAAACGGCCAGGTTCTAGGTTTCCAGTCTCGGATCAACATCCTGTGATTTTGGGCAAATTACCTAATCGCGCCGTGTATACAAAAATGAACGTGTTCATGAGTTACCGGTGCTTTTGTAAATCCCTCAAATACCTTTGGGTTGACTCGGGAGAACCAGGTTAGCAGAGCTGCTTTAGAGCCAGAGAACCAGGTCAGCAGAGTTGCTCTAGAACCAGAGAACCAGGTCAGCAGAGCTGCTTTAGAGCCATAGAACCAGGTCAGCAGAGCTGCTGTAGAGCCATAGAACCAGGTCAGCAGAGCTGCTTTAGAGCCATAGAACCAGGTCAGCAGAGCTGCTGTAGAGCCATAGAACCAGGTCAGCAGAGCTGCTGTAGAACCAGAGAACCAGGTCAGCAGAGCCGCTGTAGAGCCAGAGAACCAGGTCAGCAGAGCTGCTCTAGAGCCAGAGAACTAGGTCAGCAGAGTTGCTGTAGTACCAGAGTACCAGGTCAGCAAAGCCGCTCTAGAGCCACAGAACCAGGTCAGCAGAGCTGCTTTAGAGCCAGAGAACCAGGTCAACAGAGCCGCTGTAGAGCCAGAGAACCAGGCCAGCAGAGCTGCTTTAGAGCCAGAGAACCAGGTCAGCAGAGCCGTTGTAGAGCCAGAGAACCAGGTCAGCAAAGCTGCTTTAGAGCCAGAGAAACAGGACATTGGGGCTTATTTACAAGCTCCTTGCGCCGCCGCTGCGTCACTTTTTCCCACTCAAAAAGTGAAGCACCGGCGGTGCAAGGGACTTGTAAATAATCCCCATTGTGCCCATTCGAACGCAATAAAACAGTTACGCAACCTTCACACCACGGAAAAGGTGAAATAAAGCACCAGTTTCTAAAGTTATTGCTCTTTCCACAGTTACTGGTAACTCAAGTCTCCTGCCTGAGGTCTACTACATTTATTGTAATTTAAAACTTCAGGTATCAAAATGCAAAGTTGTGTGAGCTATTAGCCTTACACTGGCTGAACATCTGCCTCCTATCATAGGACTGTTATGAGTGTCTACAAATCTAAGATTGTATTTTGGGAAGTAGATGATGCACCTCATGCCTGCAACATAAAACAAGCCTTTGCAATGCAATAGGGCTGGCATTACTAAAGGTTTTAGCTATTGGCGTTGCAAATGATAATGTTTGTTAGTTTTTGTATTTTTTTGTTAAAAAATATTCCAGCAGTAGCATAAGTAATGAAATAAAATCCACATAGACCACCAGTACCACCACCAGTACCACCACCACCAGTACCAATACCACCACCACTACCACCACCGCTACAACCACCACAAGTACCATAACCACCACTACAATTATTACTATTACTACTCTGTGGTGATAGTAATAATAATAGTGGTAGTTATGGTACTGGTGGAAAATTACTATTATAAATTACAATACCTGTTAATTTTTCAAAAGGCATTGCCATTTACAATACCAATAGCTCTAAAACTCGCAGTTGCGAGACCTATTGCATTGTAAATACTTGTTTATTCAGATTCCAGTACCCCCTGGAACCTCCGCTCTGCCTATACCTTACATTTGTATTTTAGATTTACTGCCATAGTGTGAGACATTTCATCAAAATGAATATAAAGTAGGGTTGCCAGCACGACCCTCCCCGACCCCCAGTCCGGTCCCTACACTCAAACACTACCCTGCACGACCCCCAGCACTACCCTAAACCCTAAAACACTACCCTACACTACACAAACACCACAACACTACCCTAAACCCAAAACACTACCCCCAGCACGACCCTCCCCCGACCCCCAGTCCGGTCCCCACACTCAAACACTACCCTGCACGACCCCCCAGCACTACCCTAAACCCTAAAACACTACCCTACACTACACAAACACCACAACACTACCCTAAACCCTAAAACACTACCCACAGCACGACCCTCCCCTGACCCCCTGTCCGGTCCCCACACTCAAACACTACCCTGCACGACCCCCCAGCACTACCCTAAACCCTAAAACACTACCCTACACTACACAAACACCACAACACTACCCTAAACCCTAAAACACTAACCCCAGCACGGCCCTCCCCTGACCCCCAGTCGGTCCCCACACTCAAACACTACCCTGCACGACTCCCCAGCACTACCCTAAACCCTAAAACACTACCCTACACTACACAAACACCACAACACTACCCTAAACCCTAAAACACTACCCCCAGCACGACCCTCCCCCGACCCCCAGTCCGGTCCCCACACTCAAACACTACCCTGCCACGACCCCCCAGCACTACCCTAAACCCTAAAATACTACCCTACACTACACTACACAAACACCACAACACTACCCTAAACCCTAAAACACTACCCCCAGCACGACCCTCCACCGACCCACAGTCCGGTCCCCACACTCAAACACTACCCTGCACGACCCCCCAGCACTACCCTAAACCCTAAAACACGACCCTACACTACACAAACACCACGACACTACCCTAAACCCTAAAACACTACCCCCAGCACGACCCTCCCCCGACTCCCAGTCCGGTCCCCACACTAAAACACTACCCTGCACGACCCCCCAGCACTACCCTAAAACACTACCCTACACTACACAAACACCACAACACTACCCTAAACCCTAAAACACTACCCCCAGCATGGCCCTCCCTCAACCCCCAGTCCAGTCCCTACACTCAAACACTACCCTGCATGACCCCCCAGCACTACCCTGAACCCTAAAACACTACCCTACACTACACAAACACCACAACACTACCCTAAACCCTAAAATACTACCCCCAGCACGACCCTCCCCCGACCCCCAGTCCGGTCCCCACACTCAAACACTACCCTGCACGACCCCCCAGCACTACCCTAAACCCTAAAACACTACCCTACACTACACTACACAAACACCACAACACTACCCTAAACCCTAAAACACTACCCCCAGCACGACCCTCCCCCGACCCACAGTCCGGTCCCCACACTCAAACACTACCCTGCACGACTTCCCAGCACTACCCTAAACCCTAAAACACTACCCTACACTACACAAACACCACAACACTACCCTAAACCCTAAAACACTACCCCCAGCACGACCCTCCCCCGACCCCCAGTCCGGTCCCTACACTCAAACACTACTCTGCACGACCCCCCAGCACTACCCTAAACCCTAAAACACTACCCTACACTACACAAACACCACAACACTACCCTAAACCCTAAACACTACCCCCAGCACAACCCTCCCCCAACCCCCAGTCCGGTCCCTACACTCAATCGTTACCCTGCACGATCCCCCAGCACTACCCTAAACTGTAAAACACTACCCTATACTACACAAACACCACAATATTATAATAAATAAGGCATAAAAATAGTATAATAAATAAGGCACCGATCTACCATTCAGCATGCGGCTTGAATAGAATGTTAATAGTAGTCTGGGTAAAGTCCAGTAGTATTCAAATAGTTTGTATTCACTAAATGTTCTGCATTGTAAATGAGGACTATGCGATTACAAATAAGTATGTGCTTAGTATTCTGTTAGTATTCAAGAAGTACCACTCACATATCAGTAGTCTTAATGCACTAGCCTTCCCAAAAATAACACTATTGAATACTAAAATTGGCATAAAATAGTCTTCGAATGCTATAAAAAGACAGGTTAACCACTAAATGTAGTATTCAACTTCGGTAAGGGTCTACACAGTGAAATAGGCACATTATGTGGTCAGACCTTCATTCCTGTGGGTTGCTTAGCCATCTCACACATTGACATGTGTACATATTTGAGAGTCCGTCACACCACAGATCTGTGTACATGCACAACAATATCAGAAGTGACATGTGAGGGAGTACATGCCAATGCATGTTATCCTGTGCACTGTCATGGCATGTGTAGTCATCAGTGATTTAAATGTCACACTAGCATTGAATTACACTATCTGGTGGCATGATTTATAGTAAGTGTCTACTGTTCAATGCTGAGAACTGGCCATTGCCATTGCTACAGCATGATGTGTCCATAGGTGCCGTAAGCGTGAACCGCCACCGTAATCACGGCCATAGGCACCAATGTCAAGCTGCCAAATTGCTGTAGGGACCGCCTGGCCCCTGTGGTGTGACACCGCCAATGCCCATGCCCATTCAACCAATGTGAACCGCAATTGCGGTAGTGAAACACACATTTGAAAATCGCGGTAGGCGTGCACCGCTACCGCGGGGCCGGTCATTGGCACCAATGTCAAGCTGCCAAATTGCGGTAGCAACCGCCTGGACCCTGCGGTGTGATACGCCAATGCCCATGCCCATTCAACCAATGTGAACCGCAATCGCGGTAGTGAAACACACATTTGAAAATCAAGGTAGACGTGCACCGCTACCACGGGGCCTGTCATTGACACCAATATCAAGCTGCCAAATCGCGGTAGCGACCGCCTGGCCCCTGCGGTGTGACACCGCCAATGCCCATGCCCATTCAACCAATGTGAACCGCAATCGCGGTAGTGAAACACACATTTGAAAATCGCGGTAGGCGTGCACCGCTACCGTGGGGCCAGTCATTGGCACCAATGTCAAGCTGCCAAATCGCGGTACTGACCGCCTGGCCCCTGCGGTGTGACACTGCCAATGCCCATGCCCATTCAACCAATGTGAACCGCAATCGCGGTAGTGAAACACACATTTGAAAATCGCGGTAGGCGTGCACCACTACTGCGGGGCCGGTCATTGAATGCAATTGAAAGATGCACGACAGTGGTAGCGACCGCCTGGCCCCTGCTGTGTTTCACTGCCAATGCCCATGCCCTTACAGCCAATGGGAACTGCGATCGCGGTATAGAAATGCACTTTTGAAAATCGCGGTAGGCGTGCACCGCTACCGCGGGGCCGGTCATTGGATGCAATTGAAAGATGCACGACAGCGGTAGCGACTGCCTGGCCCCTGCGGTGTGTCACCGCCAATGCCCATGCCCTTACAGCCAATGGGAACCGCGATTGTGGTAGAGAAATGCACTTTTGAAAATCGCGGTAGGCGTGCACCGCTACCGCGGGGCCGGTCATTGGTCACATTTGAAAAAAGCTGACCTGGAACACCAATTGCAGCAGCTGAGTACCACTGAAACAACCTCAGGGGGCTATATGTGTCTGGGAGAGAGCCACACATTTCCACTGCTTCCAGAGACTGCTGACTGACACTCTTCACCACCAACTGCTGCTGTTCCTGTCTCCTGGACCCAGTGATGTCGAGAACTGAGAACATCAGGGCCTGTCCCTTCACCACAGAGGAGCTGGAGGTCCTGGTGGACGAGGTGCTCTCACAGTATGGGAGGCTATATGGTGCTCCTGATGTCATGGTAAGTGTGTCAGAGTGGAAGTAGGAGAGTGCAGGGAGTGCACACATGAAGTTGTTCTGCTGCAGTATGTGCCTGAGAGTGTGGGTTTGCGTGATACACTGCCTAGCATGCTGACTTCAGGTAAATGGGGTTTGTAGCCTAATTTCCACAGATCCCGGGCTGCATTTCAGGATGGTAGGGACATGCAGTGTTTTTGCTGCCATACAGTGATACTGCTGGTTTGGAAATTGGAAGTCAGAACAGGCATTGCCTGTGCTTATGGATGTCTGAGTCCATTTGGTTTTCACATGCTCATTTGTGACATTACAAAGACTTTCCGTCCAGAGGGTACTGATGGAAGTGTGTTTTACTTTATATTGCCACCATGGATCTGTGAGCATTATGCACAAGAGTGAAATTCCTGAGGGTGACACACTTGGTGGAAATTCCCATATGACACAGCAGATTGTTGTACTTCTGACACATCCCCCTTCCATTCGTTTCATAATGCGTACTGACTCGCATGTGTAGGCACTGTTTGCACTCTCATATTGTACATGCATGTGACTGTTCTGATGGCCCACCCTGAAACTCAGTGTGAGCCCCCCTGGCCTGCACATGTACTGCCCAATTTGACAGGGAGCCAGCAATGAATGGACAGAGTGAGCCATATGGGTTGTCTGCTACCCTATTCATCAATGAGCTATCTTAGGCCTGTGGATTGCACAAGACAGACCTTGTGAGAAGGGTGTGAGAATGTAAGATCATGTCCCTAAATGTGACCTCCATGCCACAGTGAGCCATTCACAGGCCAAGGACATTGAGGGGTGTGCAATGTTGGACACAGTGAGTTTGCCCCGACACATCATTTACAATGTAATATATGTCTTGCTCACTCACAAACTGCATCGCAGATGTGGGCCTTCTTCACATTGCTTCCTGTGCTGGCATTCTGCGTGTGTATGAGATGGCCAGGTACTGTGTCCATCCTCATACCTGCATGCATTTAGGTACGATTATCTCATGCTGTATGGCCTCTGCTAAACATATCTGAATAGCTGTGCTGAGTTTGTGCATGCTCCTGTACTGAGACACAGTGGTACATAACCCAGTGTCACTGAAATTTCCTCCTCTTGTCTCCCATGCCTGCAGCTCAAAGTCCACCAGCGTAAGGCCGTATGGAGGGCCATTGCACGCAATGTGCGGGCTCTGGGTGTCTCCAACCGCCTGCACACACATTGTCCCAAGAGGTGGGATGACATCTGCCGGCTGAGCAAAAAAGTGGCAGAGATGACGCTGGGGCTGCTCCCTCGGACTGGCAGGTTGGCGCGCAGGACCATGACACCACTAATAACCCGCATCTTGGCAGTGACACAGCCAGAGCTGGATGGACGCTTGAGGGCCCATCAGCAGCAAGTTGGGGGTGAGTATTCTGCAAAGGGTGACTTTGGGTGTGAGTGACTGCATGTATCCCAACCCTGAGCCAGTGCGGAGCTCTGTGATGTTTCTAGTGTGATGCTATGGCTTGTAAGTGGCCTCTGTGTTGAGTGCAGCTGTCATGCATTTACGCTACATGTACTTTCTCAGGTCTTTAAAGTAATGGCCCTTGACATTGCATGCAGAGATGTGGCCTTATGGCATTGGCTGCATTAGGGGAGTCATGGACATCCCCTGGCAGTGAACGGCAGTGTGCCTCATCTTAGTGTGCTTTTGTCGATGTGTGCAGTGCCTGACTTCAAAATTGTGAGAACTACACATCTGACACCAATGTGCAACTGTAGTTGTGCACCAAAGCACAACATGGAGGATAGCAGGAGCTTATGGCCATTGCAAAAGGACATTTGGGAGTCTGTATCTGTGTTGTCCCCTTATGATGACTCCATATGTGACTGTGACAACATGTTGAGATGTACATCTTTTTCACCTACAGGGACGTAGGTATGCTCACAGGAATCCGTATGTCAGGTTACATGGAGGCATGGGCAAGCTATTTGGCTGTGTGAACATCACATGGGTCATTAATGCCAAGTGTGCATGTTACCATGCATCTTTTGATTTTTGCATTAAGGTTGCACATGCAGACTGCACAGGGTGGTGTGCAACATGGGGGTATCATCATCTTGTTTTGTGCTTTTCTTCCATATGATGTTTGTGAGTATGGCACTAAACTGAACCTACGTCTCTGTCTCTTGCAGCATCTACCGAGGGCACAGAAGGACAGGGGACGGACACCAGTGGTGAGGCATCTTGCACGACTGCTACAAATGAGCTCACTGACACTGATGTGACCAGCGCCTCGGAGGGGGACAGGAGTGCCCTTGAAGAATCACGCCCAGAAACACCAACCTCAACCTCATCTGACGCCAGCGGTGACTCCTCGATGTTGGCGGGCACAGGGAGTGGGAAATCTGCCTCTTCTTCCACCACACATCGTCCAGTGCCCACCCTTCCGGCTACTTTCACTAGTGCTGCCCTTGCCCGCAGCAGTAAGAAGGGTAGAGCGTCCTTCCCCCCAGGCACCGCTGCCCCTGCCCCTGTCTCCCCTGCTGCCCTCAGTGTTGAGGCGGTGGACCTTTTGCGCCAGCTGTGTGTGGGTCAGACTACTCTCCTGAATGCCTTCCAGGATCATGACAAGAAGTTGGCACAGGTAGTTGCCTTCATGGATGGCATTCATTCTGACGTGGGTGGGCTACACAGAACTGTCCAGTCTTTGTCCTCCACAGTGACTGCAGCCATTCAGCTGTCACAGGCTCAGAGTCCAGCTCCAGTCCCTTCGGCAACCACCCTGCCAGTGGCAACATCTGACGAGAGTGACCACACACCACAGCCCTCAGGCTCCAAGTACTCCACACGAAGCACAAAACAGCAGCACTCCAAGCGGCCCAGAGCACAGACACGATCCTCAAAACAAAAAAAAGTCACACAAGAGCGCAAAGGCAAAAGCCCTTCAGGTGACACTCAGGGGCATCAAGCCAAGAAGCAGGCCTCAGGCTCACATGCATCCAAATCAGCCCCATCCAAGGACACTCCCGTCCCAAAACCTGCTCTCAAAGACAGGCAAACAGTTGCCGTGCCTGCTGTGAAGCTGGTGCCTGCAAAGAGTCCGCAGATACAGCTCTCTAAGGCAGATTCACCCACAACCTCAACTCCCACCCATACCCCTGTGAAGCTGGGACAGAAGGGCACTGTGGGGGGTTCACCTGGTCAACAGGGGATGGAGGGGAAAAGGCAAGGCCAGGCCAAGCGTACCACCAGATCCAGCAGATCACCAGAGGGAGGGCTACCACCTGCACCTGATGCACCTTTGGTGGAGAGTGAGGATGTTGTGCCCGCCCCGCTTCCCACTCCTACCAAGACAATTATTCCCTATCGAATCCCCAAGAAGTGGAAAGGCAGCCCTTCACATTCTCCCTCACACACTGTGTCTCACGGCAGCATGTCTTCGCCTGCCCGTGCCACCATGCCACCCGGTCCAAGCAGCCCTCTTGCTCACAAAGCCACTGATGCCTCTACCTCAGCTGCTCCTCTCTCTCCCAGGTCCAGTCCTCCAACTGGCCCCGACAATCAGCCACCTCCCAGTTTGACTGACAGCCAAGTCTGAGGCAAAGTCCCCCTCCCAAACCTATCTCTCCCACAGCGGTGCCTGGACTGAGCATTTTTATCCCCCTAGCTGTGTTGATTCCCATGGCAGTGTACGGTGTCACCCATTCCCTGTGCAGGTTCTCATGCACACATGTACCTCCTTGGAACTATGGACTGGCCACTGGCCTTGCTGTTTGTCACTTTGGATGCCCATTTCCTGTACAGGTTCTCATGCACACATGTACCTCCTTTGAGCTATGGACTGGCCACTGGCCTCTTTGTTTGTATCTTTGGCTGCCCATTCCCTGTGCAGATTCTCATGCACACATGTACCTCCTTTGAACTATGGACTGGACACTGGCCTTGCTGTTTGTCACTTTGGCTGCCCATTCCCTGTGCAGGTTCTCATGCACACATGTACCTCCTTTGAACTATGGACTGGCCACTGGCTTTGCTGTTTATCACTTTGGATGCCCATTCCCTGTGCGGGTTCTCATGCACACATGTACCTCCTTTGAACTATGGACTGGCCACTGGCCTTGCTGTTTGTCACTTTGGATGCCCATTCCCTGTGCAGGTTCTCATGCACACATGTACCTTCTTTGAACTATGGACTGGCCACTGGCCTTGCTGTTGTCTACGTTTGATGCCTAAGCTGGGAGATATGTAATAAAGACAGTTACTCCTGTTGTCTGCTTTGTCAGTGTCCTTGCTAAATAAAATGTTTTCTGTATGGGTATGGTTGCATGTGACACATGCTCTGTATGCCACTTTAACATTGCCAATTGCTTGTTTTACTTTTTCAGAGTTTGCCAGTGGTGGAAGGCACTTTAGTTCTTCTTGACTCTGAGGCTTGAGGGTGCAATGATGGGTGTTTGTGGTGATCTACTGTTATCATGCTCATCATATGGTCATGTTTGCTAAATTGTACACATGTCATGTTATGATGCAATACCACAACAGAGGTATTTCTATCCACAGGATTACTTGCGGGGTGGCCAGGGTCCATCATATCTGTGTGTTCTTTCTTGATGTGTGTACAGCAGTGTTGATGTGTGTTCATCTTGTGATAGCCTGTCTTCCTTGTCACATGGGTACATTTGAATGTGTGAGCCTCCCCACCACTTCATTTGTTACACTATGCTTAGTGATGCTGAACTGTGTACAGGACCAATGTGCCACTCAGGACAGTTTCCCAATTAGTTATGTGTTAATTTTTTCTACTGGTTTGCTGTCATGGTTGCTCATGTGCAGTGCATATGTTTGGGCAGCACAGTCCTCTGGTTATGTTGTTTGCACCTGGGTGTCCCTGAGTTGTGCATCTGTGGGTGATGGGTAAGCTGTATGTGTGTTTGCTGAGGTACTGCTACCCTTCCTAAGTGTGATGTTCTCTGTGTGCTGTGATGATTTGTGTTGTGGGAGTACATGGCGTGGCACTCAGATGTGTGTGCTACTGATTTGGTTGGTGTGCACACACTGCTTGGTGTGCATGCAGTGTTGTCAGTGTATGTTGCCTTGTACTTGCTTGTTGTGCATCCCCCTGATCTCCAGCTGAGTTTGTAATGTGGTGGATTGGTGTGCGCATCTGTTGTGTTTTTGTTGTGGATGTATGCAGTGTTTGGCCTGTGTTGGCTCTTTCTACTGACAGCTGCTATGTGTGTGTGATGTTCTATTTGCATGATGTTGTGTGTGAGTAGTTGTTGCTGTGTGATACATTCAGATGTGTGTTGCAGGTGTGGTGTGCATTACTTGTGTGTCTGTCGCATGCAGCAAGGTGTATTCTTGTTACTGGGCTTGTTTTGAGTGCACATTGGTGGTTTGTCCTCCTATTTTTGACCTGTCACTTGTCAGGCTTGTGCATGTGTATGCTTGTGGTACATTATGGCACCTTATTCACTTTCTGAGTGGTGTGGTGTCTCTGTATGTGTTAGCTGATTGTCCCATTGATCCCAGTTAGTGTTCTTGATAGATTTTTGAGAATGCACTTCTTGTTTGTGTTGAGGTATGGTGTCTGTGCATTTGTCAGTGACAATGTTGTGTATTCCTGTTCTGTGTAGGGTCACATTGGCTTTCCACTTTTTGGCTGCCCATGTGTCGGCTTGTTGTGCTTCTGTGTATGTTGGTTGTGAGCTTTGTGTTTGGCTACTGTTTTTGTGTCTGCATTGGTTCAGGCATCCCTGAGTGTGAGTGTGATGTTTGTGGATGCACCACAGGGAGTGTGATTGGTTGTCAGTGAACTCACAGGACATCATTTGCACCATTCTGTTTGTTTCACACAGGTGTTGAGTTTTGCAGGTGTGTGGTGGGTAGGTGAGGGGCATGTGTGAAGGTCCTACTTGTGTCTGACAGTCAGGAAGTGTGACAATGAGCCATGAGTGTTGTGCTGATGACATACACATGTCAAGTAAGTTGCCATAGATGTGTGGCTGTTCACTGTATGACTTCAGACACTTCCTATCATTCCTGTGCCTATGCATGGCTTGCCTTGATGTCTCCCTGAGTTGTTGCACAGAGGTCACTTTGGTTTAATTTCACTCACTGTGCCACCCATGTGTGATTTGATGGCCTAAGGGTGGTGTGATATGTTCCTTCTCTTGCATGTGATGTGCAGATGCTTTGTGGCGTGCTCCATGGCTTTCCAGCACTGTCCACTTCATTTTTGGCTGGCCCATTTATTGTCCTCCATTGCTGCTGACCTATGGTATGGGTATGTGGCAGGGTGTCAGTGTGGGGTGTTTGTGAGTGACTTGACAGGCAGTGTGAACAGTTCAGTGGATGTTCATATACAGTGTGAGTCTTCTATTTTGGAATTGTACTCAGTTTGCTTGACATGAGTGGGAGGTAGGTGTGAGGAGGAGGGTTGTCCAGCCCCTGAGCTTCTCTGCAGGGTGTTTTTCTTCACCCCCACCTTCCAAGACAGGCTCCCTTGTCCTTTGGTGTGTGAGGTGCAAGGTCTGGCTACACCTGGCAGGTTAATTGTGCAGGGGGGGGCACAGGAGGGGCACACAGCATGTTCCCAAATGGGTGTGGGGAGCGTAGTGTGTGAAGGGTGGAGGTGGAGCCCTGTGAATCTTTGTGGACTGCCCATGCATGGCGCAGGCCCTGCCTACTAGATTGTGCTTAGGTTTTCCAGCATCTTCACTGCTGCGGTGACGTGACCGGGTGATTGCAGTGGTTTCGTGGTTGATGGGTGACCCGGATGCGGAGGGGTGATTTTGTGGCAGGTAGGACATGTGTGGGTACACTGTGGGATATGTTCCTGTCCCCACCAGAGTGTCTGAGGTGGACAGGAACCGTATGTCAGCACAGGAGTTGTGTGTTGTGGTTGTGTGCGGAGTTGTGTTTTTGCATACCTGCGGCGTTGTCCGCGACGGAGCATTACTTGCTGGTAGTGGATGAGGTACAGCACCGGAAAGGCTTGTAGAGCTGGATCCATTGCGGTCATGACCGGGTGGAGGGGACCAGGAGTCTGGTTTCACGCTCCGCTGTCGCGCTTCCGCCGTCTCGGGTTGGGTGAATTCTCCGCTGCGGTGTGACGGGCTGTTTGGGGCATCGTGATTTGTACGGTGGACGGGACGTCATTCCGCACAGCTGTGGGTCACTATTAGCTCCCACTGCCGCAGTGGAGGGCGCATATTTATGGCGGTTCACGTGGCGCCGCGGCAGATGGGAAATGGGCTATCTTTGCCCATTGTAATATGGCGGGCGCGAGGACCGCTGCTGGAGTGGGGAAAAGGTCATTTTCCGCCAGCACCGCGGTTGTGCCTCCGCCCGCCATCCTAATGAGCCCCTTAGTTCCACTATACTCCATGGCCTCTCTCTCCACCACAAATTATTTTCACCAAATACCTTTACTTGGCAGTAAGGAAACTTACTCTACTGCAGGATAAATTAGAGGGATTAGGGTAGGTAGAGGTTTTGCTATAGAATAGTGAGATGTTACTGATCATAATGTGCTAAG
Source organism: Calotriton arnoldi (assembly GCA_963921515.1). Classification (NCBI taxonomy): domain Eukaryota; kingdom Metazoa; phylum Chordata; class Amphibia; order Caudata; family Salamandridae; genus Calotriton; species Calotriton arnoldi. The sequence continues at coordinate 7,617 of CAWUFW010020344.1, read as the reverse complement.
CTTTGGCTTAGTCAGTCACTGTAGTTGACAAATTATGTAATGGAAACATTTGAATAGGCATAAATCTGTTATGGAAGCCATGAAATTATATACACATAAATCACTTGGCCAGAAAAATGTGGCACATGCCAGGATTTTTCAATGTTTTTGGTAGGCTAGGATAAAACTTAGGAAAGAATGAAGGAATAACGTACTAGTAGGAGGTGACTGAGTGGGCACTGGGAAACACACCCTGTTTTCGGTTTGTAATGCATTGGAAACTTTGCAAATGCCACATTAACTGACTCAGATGCACATTGCACAGCCAACATTGCAGTGTTGAATTGAAACATGCTACAGTTAGTACTTGGGTGGCAAAATGTCATGGGCAGGCAGGTGATGAATGATGATTGGTGGTATATCTGCCTTGCTTAACAAATACAGTGAGTATACTTTATTTGTCAATAAGCAAACAATGTGACTTACCACCAACCGTCCCTGCTGCCAGTGGTACTCCCCCTCCAACCACCACCTCCGCCTCCTGCACACTGTTGCTGCCACTGGCCTCAGCATTGAGACAACTAGCCCTTAGAGTCACTCTGTGTTCGGGGGTCAGGACATGCAGGTCCAGTCCTTCTCACCCAGGCAACGAGGGCAGCAGGTCAGCACAGCATATAAGGAGTCCAGCAGAGTGGCAGTCCTTCAGGAGCTCAGCAGTCCTTCTTCATTGCAGAGTATCCACAGGTCCAGAAGTGTACTCAAGTGGTGATTTCAGAGGACCATTACTTATACCCAGTTGTGACTTTGAAGAGGGGGAGACTTCAAAGACATGCCTTTGAAGTGCAAAGAGGTCTTCCCTTCCTGCCCTTGCTACAGACTCACTATGGGGGGGTATGCATCCCTTTGTGCATCGCATGGACACAGTCTGTTCAGGTGTGAGTGTGGCTGTGCCTAGCTCCTCCCTCCCATCATGCCAGAGATAGTCCATTGAGACAAACCCAAGCTCCCATTGTGTGTGACTGTCTAGGAGGAATACACAAAGCCCAACTGCTAACTACACCTAGTCATGTGATCAGAGACAGGCTACATGCACTAAATGGCTAAAGCGATAAATTGCCAACGTTCCAAAAAGTGGCATTTCAGAACTGCAATTTAAAATCCGATTTCAACATAGGTTTGGAATTTTAATTTCGATTTCAGAGACACAAAACTCTAGCTCTAACTTCCTATTTGGAAATTAAACTTATCAAATGTAATAAGGTAATATAAATGTTATCCTATTGAAGATATAGGCCTTGCGGTAGTGGGAAACTAATTTAAGAGTTTTTCACTTCTAGAACATGTAAAACTTAAAAGTACATGCCCTGCTTTTTACATACATGGCACCCTGCCCTCTGGGCTGTACAGGGCCTACCCTAGGGGTGTCTTATAGGTGTTAAAAAGGAAGGTCTAGGCCTGACAAAAGGTTTATTTTGCCAGGTCAAAATGGCAATTTAAAACTGTACATACAAGCTGCGCAATGGCAGGCCTGAGCCATAGTTAAAGGACTACTTAAGGAGATAGCACAAAGAGTGCTGCAGGCCCACTAGTAGCATTTAATTTACAGGCCCTAGTCACATGTAGTGCACTTTACTACGGACTTATAAGTAAATTAAGTATGCCACTTTGGGATACGCCAATTTTACCAGGGTTTAAGCAGAGACCATATTCACTTTAGCACTGATTAGCAGTGGTAAAGTGCAGAGAGGCCTACAGCCAGCAAAAACAAAATCAGCAAAAATTGTAGCAGGACAGAAAAAGGTCAAGGGGTGACCCTGCAAAAAGAACCATTTTCAACATGACTCCCCTCCAGCCTTAAGCCAAGGGAGACTAATCAATACCTTGATGGACTTCCCTGCTTAGGCAATAGAAAGAGCACAATGGCCCTCCACTGCAGTGGTATTTGTCAGTTCTACACCTTTCTAAATTTAGTTTGACCCCTCTGTCTATACTCTCCTGAGCCACAAAACAAAGTCTAAAAGTACTGGAAATCAAAGTCAGACAGGCAGATTCCAGCAGTGATGGTAGCAGCATACCCGTAGTGTCTCATGGAGATAACAGAGTTCATATTCCCAATGATTTGGTGCCCAGTTATGTGGTGGGAGGTGACATAGACAAATGGTTTTCTGCCTACAAGGTAGTCCTGAGGGTCCACAAGATCCCAGAAGAGCCTTGGGGGGCGGTGTTCATGGAAACACATGCCTACTAACCCTGGGCGTAGAACTTCCCTCCGCTCGGGGAGTTTGCGTATTTTTGGCAACTCCGCGTTCTGCGTAGAACGTGGAGTTTCCAAAAACACTGCGCTCCACACTGGAGCGGAGTTTTTGGGTGTTTGTGTGCCCAAAATGCATTTTCACGCACGCGCAAGTGACTTACCGGGTGCCTGCGATCACCAATGAGATTTCCCATCCGTTCGCGAGCGCCACGAGATTTAGTAGCCGGCCGCACGGTCCCTCGAGAGTGTGCGATCGCGAACACGTCATTCGGGCGCGCCATCGGACTTGCAGCGGAAGTTTTGTGAAGATCGCGAACCCGAACACGCAGAGTTTGCAATCTGGAGCAGAATCTCTCTCGAGCAGCATCAAAACCTTCTCGAAATGATGATTTGGATAAAAAAACTCCTCAGATTGATATTTGGCTGTACTTTTTTGTGCAAGAAATCCTTTTTCTATTTTTTTTTTAAGAGGAAGAAAGTGCCTCAGAGTCTCCAACTTCCTGTTCCTGTCCAGCAGGCTCCTCCCAGTGCTTTGTCCATCTCCTGTTCACTTTTCATTTGGATTTGGAGCTGGAAGGATCCCTCTTTGTGTCTGCTGCATCATATATCATTGGATTTGAGGACTTTTGAATTCGAGATTTCACAAGTAAGTTGGAAAATTGGCGTTTTTTGTTTGATTGGGGCATTGAACCTACATTATTTTGTACTTCTCATCTTTTTTTAAAATTTATTGTGGTGGGTGGCCTCTAGTTTCAGTAGGGGCCTAGTTGTTTCTTTGTAAGTAATTGTTCTTCTTTTATAAAGGAAACATGTTGCACAGTTCACTACATTTTCTACAACTTTTGAAATCAATTTGAAATATGTATTTAATTCACTAGCCCAGCAGTCTGCCAATAGGCCTTTCAGCCAGTAGGCCCGCAGCTACTCATGGGTGCATGAAACAACTGTTTCTGTAGTGACTGTTGAATTTAAACATCATTTAGGGCATGGATGGCATTGGATTGAAATGCAAAATGTGTTTTTTTTGGTATTTCACTTTTTTCATGTGTGTTAAATCAATGCCTTTGTTTGATGTGTGTGGTTGTTGTGTAACTTGCAAACTTTTTTTAGCCATGTGGATTTTTGTTTTTGGCATTGTTGTATTAAAGCTGTGTTGTTTAGCATGCCTCCTTTGTCTGGCCACTGTGTGAGTGTGTTTGTCATAGTGGGCCAGCATTTGCCTTGGCTGAGCCTCCCTGTGTGGCCAGGGGCCATTTTATAAAGTATGTGTCCATATAGGCCTGCTTGAGTTCATTGTTTTCCAGGCCTCCTGCTTGCTTTTGTTGTCAGTGACTGACCAAGTGGCTGGTGGCCATTTTGTGGTGGTGGTAGTGCTTTTGTCATAGACCTGCATGTCTTCTTTCCTTTGTGCCTCTTGGCTTATTGCATCTTGTTGTGGGTGGCCTGCCTGGCCATGTGGCTGGTGGCCATTTTGTGAAGGCAGCCAGTGTGCTTTTGCCATAGGCCTGCATTGTCTGTCCTCACTTTCTTGTTGTTGTGGCCTGCCTGGCAATTTGGCTGGCGGCCATTTTGTGAAGGCAGCCAGTGAGCGTTTGGCATAGGCCTGGATTGTCTGTCTTCCCTTTCTTGTTGTTGTGGCCTGGCTATGTGGCTGGCGGCCATTTTGTGAAGGCAGCTAGTGTGCTTCTGATTTAGTCCTGCATGTCTTTCCATTGTTTCTCTTGGCTTATTGCTTCTATCCATTGTCAACTGAAGCTCCAGGAATGCTGAATCCCATGTGATGCACAATGCCAAACCGGGTCGGTTACCTTTGTATTTTTGTTGTTGTTCTTTTTCTTTCCTATCCTTCCTCAGTGTACTGTACACTAGTACACCAACCATGAAAGCCATTGTTTTTGTCAAAGTCTCACAAATGTCTACACTGTATTGTTATGTTGTTTTAATAACTGAGGTAATGAGTTTCATTATATTATTAACACTAACAAGTGTGACCACACACTAAGTTATATATTCTATTTGTTTGTTTTTACTAGTAGTAATTGAACCACAACAATGAATGCCACGTTTCACTGATGTTCTTCTTGCTTCTTTGGTTTTAGGTGCACAAAAGAGGAGGAGACGTCATCACCCATTGTACTGCCAGACATAATTCCTGCTGCGCACAACGTCACGTGACTTGTGACCACAGACATCTCTTCAACTTGTGCCACTGTGTGCTGCTAACATCTTCAAGATGGCCCAAAAGAAAGGTACCAGGTCCAGTACTAAGAAAGTTGCCAGTGAGAAGAAGGCACTGCCACTTACCAAGACCGGTATGTCGCCCAAGATCTTTTTTGGGAAAACAAAAATTACGCCTGCAGCAGGAGTGTCCGAGGAGCAAGCTGGGAGCAGCTGGGAGCAGCACCCCCGCATCAGTGGACCCACCCCACCAACCTAGGCCCAAGCCCATGTCTGTTGCAGAGGCAGCCAGTCTAATCACAAGTCCAGCGCCAATGAGCAGTGATGTTGGAATTGACTTATCGCAAAGTAGTACCCAATCAATGCAGGAAACTCAGATAAGTGGGCAACAACAGCCGAAACCACTGCCCCGAGTAGTAGTTGTTCCTCCTGAAGAAGGGGCAGTTCAGGAGATCGAGCTTCCTGCAGAGGAAGAAGAAGAGCAAGCCACTCTTTCAGAAGATCCATTGTCTTCCAGATCCCCAGCAAGGAAAGGAGGGTTAGTCCATCAACTTCTTCTGCAAGCCCCCCTTCTGATGATCTAGATGCCACTTGGAAGCCACCTCAGTCTGAGAGTGAGACACGCCACGAGACAAGGCTAGGGAAAAGGAAGGTTCCAGAAAGCATTAGAGTTATGGAGGTAGATGTAGAAGAGGAGGAAGATGATCACGATGACGAATCAGTCATCATAGACATTAGTCCTGCCCCAGTGGAGACCGACATCCTAAATTGCTGTTAGGGATGTGGCACAGATACCAACAACACAGATGATACCACCAACACCACCTCCAGCTTCCATATTTCGCCGGCAGCAACCTACATCCACCACAACCACCTCAGTAGAAGTAAGTACTGCAGAGAGTCAAACTTCACGCCCACCTACTACCAGTTCATCCGGCATTGCAAGTGGCACTAGCAGCACCAGAAAGTTGACCTCCCCTGTTTGGGACTTCTTTTCAGTTAGCAGGAAGGAGGTGAACATTGCTATATGCTCCATTTGTGGACAAGGTGTTAGTCGGGGTAAGCTTGGTACAAACTATGGTACCGGGGACCAAACAACCCATCTGAAAAACACCACTTGATGCAGTGGGAGGCGCACCTTAGCAGCCAAAAAACTGCACCCATTGTTGTTGGTGGGGATGAAGAAGGAGAAGATCCGATCACAGTGGAAGGTGAACAAAAGGGAGACATTTTCTCTGGTACACAAAGTAACCCTTTCTCCAGCAGTGCAGTGGTACCACCCACATCCTCATCAGCAACATCGCAGTGGCACAAGGCTAAAAGTCAGGCTGAGACACCAAGGGGTCCCAGGCAAGAGAGTACCGCAACGTAAAAACGTGTGTTGAGCTTCACAACATCTGGCATCAAGATGTCACCTGCATCAGCGGCACCAGAAAAGAAAAAAATACAAGCTACCAGTCTCAGCATGTTTAGGTCGGCGGGGCAGTACGAACGCAACCACCCAACGGCACGTTTGTACATCGCGAAGCTGGCTAAAATGTTAGTGCTGGACCTCCTCCCTTTTTCTTTCAGAAGGGGATGTTGCCAACTAATGTGAGAAGTTGGCCTGGTATATGCTGTCCACTAGTTATAGTGGGCACTTACACAAGTCCAAACGACCTTTATGGATGATAGGTTTAAAGACAACCTTTATTGAAAGCTATCCTAGTGGTAGCTATGGAGAGCAGCCTTCAGGCTAAGTCTTGAAGGAGTGTTAAGATGTTTGTTTTACCAGTTATAATCTCATGAATGACCAAATGAAAGGAGAACCACACCAGGTATATATATAAAATATATGTATTTATTACTAAACACTACCCAATAGTTTCTTTATGAGGCTAGAGGTCAAAGTACACAAGTTACAAGTCAAATAGCACAGTAAATTAGCACAATATACAATTAGCCCTAGGAGCGTACTCAAACCATATATTAAGAAAGTGGTATAAGAACTACGACTTAAGTAGACACAAGGCCTAGAGCCTGTAGAATCGCTGGGACCCCAAGGAACTACCCAAGGTAGTGACACAGGGGACCCACGGGGGCTGTGTGCAGTGTGTGAACCCAGCCGCGAGCTCCGTTATCGTCTATGGGAAAGTCGCGGTTAGAGTTTTAGAGTTTAAGGACACTTAGAAATGGATTCGGACCAAACCCTCTTGGATTTAGACAGTTCTAGGGTCAACACCCACAGGAGCACTGGAGTACTCGAGTTACCTCACCCAGGGAAGCCGGGTACATAGGTGTCAAATGGTGTCGGGTCGCGTCGTCGATTTCAATGGCAGCCTCCCAGGAAGTGCTGCTGCCGGGAAGATGCGAGGTGTCCGAAGAGATCCAAGCCTGGATCGGAGATGAGAAGAACCTGAAAGCAGAGGGGACAGAGTCTGGGTCACTTGCCAGTGACAAGGGGCACGATAGTCGAATGCCCACCGATGTCGGGTGCTTCAGGTGAAAGAGGTGAAGCTTGACTCTTCAGCCACGAGGACCAGGAGGTGTCAACGACAACCAGGAGCTGGATTCGAGCTGACCCACAAAGGATGTCGAGTGCTGCAGCGTTGGTGTCCAGATTGAATACAACAAGCCTTGGCAACAGCAACCCACGCAGAAAGAAGAAAGAGGCTTCTGTGCAGACCAGCAAGGTCTGAGGGACTCACCACTCTGTGGGGAGTCAGGGCACATCTGGAGCAACCAGAGAAGCCCAAAGAAAATCAGAGTTGCCTTCACAGGGACCCACCAGTCGACGGACCAGGGATCGCGAAGGAGGCTCAAGCGGAAATGCAAGAAGCAGGCCCATGCAACACTCGTAGAGTGTAGGCTCACAATCTTCAGTGCAAATAGTGCTCGGGGCCTGGGCTACAAGTACCCCAAAGCAGGACTTCAAGAGATGTTGAGAAGTTGATGCACTAGCAAATGTGCACAGTGTCCAGGAGTTCTCGTTCCACGTCACTCGTGAGTGCTGCGGGTCTCAGCTTTGCTGGGTACTCGTGTTGGCCTCTGAGAAGTCTGAAAATTTTCTTCCTGGGCTGCAGTTACTTCGGAGTCCGGCGGGAGCTTCGGAGATGCAGACCGGAAAATGCTTTGTTGGTGCCTGCCAAGCAGGGGAGTCACTCCTTGACCCCAAGGGAGATCCTACTCTCCTACACAACCCCCCCAAATGCAGGGACATTACACAA